>JAVTVY010049470.1:0-23677 GCA_036873755.1 Hanleya hanleyi
ATCTTGACAACCGGAATAGCAATTTCGAAGAAATTTATGCAGTTGTGTCTTGTTCTAGTCTGTGAAGGGGTTCACTCTATTTCTATGTCTCTTTTTCGGTGTTGGCCGCTCCGCTATCATGATTCAAATGAAAAGTGCAAATGTACTACAACGGACACTGGGTTAGGAGTACAGCCTCCCAGGTCACTTAAATGTACACCTCATTGCAGACGGACAACTATAGTGTCTTAGGGTCTCGAGAAAATGGTATCTATATACCAGTGTCTCTCGCACACTGCACGAGTACGGTCGCCTATCAAATCAACAAACCTGTTATGTACAAATCGCAGCCAAATACCTCTTACTGCAGGATGATACAGGCTTCATATCCGACATTCAGTAGCCAGTGATCGTTCAGGAAGACTATCCGGGTTGACTATCCGGGTCCATAGTCGATAGATCGCTTTCATAGCAGAAAGGTTGTTTCCTGCAAGGTATAAGTTAAAATGCGGTCAAGAGTTTCTATGATAACGACAAGACACCATGATTTTTTTTCTTTCGTGAAATCCATATTCCAGCTCCTTTTCATTAGTGATGTATCTCAGTCATGCTTTGATGCGATCATGGATGCCTTGTTTTACACAATGTCATGCGATCGTAACTCCGGGTTAATCGACATCAGTTACGAAACGTAGCCCCATATATCGTGAACACTACGATCGTACTTTGCTGTATCATCAAATTGTCTCGTACGGCAAATCCAGCCTCTAACGCGGCTCGCCTAAGAGGCGTATCTTGGGGCAGGAAACGACGTACATGACGTCTTTCCACGAGAGAAATTCCTCGAGTCGCTGGACGGGGAGATAAGATAGCAATCCTGATGAAAGTCACCTTTTTGTTCTCAATGTATGTCGAATTTCAACAAATATCTTTCGAATTGCTTGTTCACAATTCGAATACCATCAGCATCGTGTCATGAAGATTGTATAAGGTGTACCATATTGAACGAATGAAATGTATGTTTATGTTTATGATTATTGTTGTTGTTGTTTTATATTAATTTTGGTGCTAATGCTTTTATATGGAATAGGTCTTTGGACTATGAACGCGGAAATTCTTCAATGGACGACGGCTGAATATCGAATGACGGACTAGACGTTTGTATATAAGTTAAGAATTCTCTTTCAGAAATTAATTACATCTCTTTCTTTCAGAATGTCCTAATGGTCACCCGTATGTGATTGGCAATGTAAGTACAAAATATTTTATGGTAATCTTCCAAATTGTACGGCCGTAGATTTTGTACAAATTGTATCTTTTTACAGTTCGGTCAAGCATGTTCGTATGACCAGTTTGTACAATGGAAGTACCGGGGATAAGTGTAACATAGGATAGTCCTGCAGGTGTATCAACAAAAGCAAGAGTTTAATTGACACTACGGACTTTGTCACTAAAACAAAATCTAAGGTCTTACTTTGAGTTGCTGGTGATGCTTATTCAGCTTATGCTTATTCCGCATAAGTAGTATTCTTTGAAGTATTCGAAGTATTTAATTGTGCATGAATCGCAATACTATTATATTGACACAATTTAATGTATTGCATTAGCTGTATCAGAGTTTAGTGTAATGGGAACTTGCACAATAGAGCCAGGAGATGAACAGGAAGTGGCAATTCTGTCAGCTGATTGGATAAATGGAGCAGAATCGACAAAAAGGAAGTGACAATCAAGGCATCTGACTTGATAGTTGGTATTGTAAAAGCCCCCCCCCCCCCCTCTCCTCCCCTGCCTCCATCCCACCCCTATTCAATGGAATTATTTTGATTGCCACCCATTCAGCATGTGGAGTTGGAATGGATGAATAATGCATTATGGGATTTGGATTTTATTTAAGAAATAATGTTTTCATAGGCGTGCTCAATGGTTATTTAACACACGGTTAGTGTGAGAAAGTTTGTAAAATTTATAAACTTTTCCACAATAACCGTGTATAAAATAACCATTGAGCACGCATATGAAAACATTATTTCTATTCTATTGCACTACTAAAGTTGATTATCAACAAAGATTATAATGAAAGGTTGAAAACATATTTTAAACTTCGACAACCTTGCTCCCCTTTGTTGAAAATACTTGCCACGGATGTTGGCACGATGCTCCCGTCTCGGTTGGCATCGTGCCAATGTCAATGGACGAGCTTATGTGGTCTCTCAAATTGAGAGTTATTCTGTCAGTTCAGCCAGGCTCTGTGTTTATTCTATTGTATGAAGCAGACGACCCCTTCCTCTCTCGCCTTGTCATATAGAATCTCCCAATGAACACCTGCACTTGACACATGTACATTTCCCACAACCATGCTAAAACACTCAATAATTGCATGGTTAGCAAGTATCATGCTTTAGGGCTATACGATGGCCCACTACAGTTTATTTTTGAAAGTATTAGATTATGAATATATAATCTGTGTAAGAGGCGTATCGACAGCACATTTTGTATAGTATTTGTAAGCAACTATGTTAATATGCCGCGAAGTATCATAAAACGAAGAACCAAATCGCCGTACTTCAATTACATGTTGTTCTGTATTTTCAACATTAGAAAGATTAAATGTGGTAGACATAAGAGTGTAGCATTTCGGTACATATGAAATACTGCAGTGCAGTCAGATGATGAAATATTGGATACTTAGGGATCGTTTCCATTAATCGTTTTTTCTTCAGTCGCGATTTTTCTTCAATTTTCTCGATTGAAAAACGATCAGTCGCGAATCAGTCGCGAGGATATCGAGAAAAAAAATGAGAAAAAACGATTGAACCTTTTCTGGAAAAAACCATTCTCTCGCGATATCGTTTTTGAATCGTACCCATGCGCGATCCGTTCTTGATCGCGAATCTTCAATCGTGAGAGAATCGGGTTTTTTTCAAGGCGCGAGAGAATCGTGAGGCGGAGTGATATTTGACACATAGGCCGTGTTGCCGTCGTACGCCGCTCTATCCGCGAACTGGGAACTACATGTAATGTTGATTGCGGATTTGTCGATGGAAAAACCTATATTACTATACTATACTGTATAAATGCGCAAGATAACCGAATAATATATATGATTCACGATCTATAGTCTCCTACAAGCCGAAGTAGGGCGTATGCTGGAAATATCTATACATATACCTGTACCATGCTTCCTGTGACGTTCACACTCACATTTACTCTGGCGAAGCGTAAATGACAAAATTACATGTTTATTCAATAATCGTGTGAGTCGACAATGTATTAATGTTCAGTCATTCCCTTCATACTTTCGATAATTTCCTCATATATTCATGCAACTTGGTATAAACAATACAGGGTGATAGTCACAATATCTTGTTTTGTAAATACCGGGTACAGGTCATAAGTGGATTTGAGTTCGTCGTTGATTGCATTATCAGAATGATTACGGCACAGGCTTCATAGAGGTGTGAATGGGCGCATGGCGATAACCCAGAACAGCTTAGCCCTCCAGCCGAGAATTTCTAGGTTAATTAAGGTGAAAAATAGTGTAATTAAATATGTATATTTTGTTATAGTAAAACATACATTAGGAAAGGGTATCCATTCATGTTTTGGTACAGTTTTTAAACTATTGAGATGTGAATAAGTTCAAATTATCACCACCAAGTTAATTTTATTTATTATAAGAATATTCGCGGCAGTGATTTCATATTTATATCAAATACATATCACAATGGTGATTGAATCGCATATAACGGTTGGATTCGCATATGTACAATACTTTTTATTTTAATTTTATATTTTGATAAATGAACTATGAATGATTCCAAAGGGAAGCTCAAGCCAAAAACCAACTGAATAGTATATAATTTCATCTCTTATTGGATTAACCAGTTGTGAAAATTTTTACAAATAGCCCGCGCTATATATTACTAATTAAGTGCTTTCGAAGACTCAAAACCCCGTATGACAATGTTATATTCAATACAGCGCCATCTATCTACACAAGGAAAATGGTGATCGTAGGACAAAAAACCACGCGTACAGCGAAAATCTGACGAATCAACTCAAAATTTCAGCCCGCACAGATGCCAAAAACGTTCACGAAAAATACTACACAAGAAATCTGGAATAATACCAGCTTTAAAACACAGAAATACCCAAAATAATAGACGAAATTGCAAGTGCAAATGACCCAATCTGACCATATCCGGGTCTGTGTCCCGTACAAAATATATGTAAATATGAAGTTATAATTATATGCATAACCATTATTCCTATGTATATATATAGATATTTTTTTCAATTTCTTTCAATATCCCCATCGTATCTATATAACCGCCAACTGTACAGAAACACGCTATAGTTTTACACTAGGCAAAGAATGGAAAAGGAAGAAGAAAAAATGATCGAATATTCGCGGCAGTGATTTCATATTTATATCAAATACATATCACAATGGTGATTGAATCGCATATAACTGTTGGATTCGCATATGTACAATACTTTTTATTTTAATTTTATATTTTTATATTCTATAGTTTTACACTAGGCAAAGAATGGAAAAGGAAGAAGAAAAAATGATCGAACTTTATATAGTCTGACTGAAGTGTTAGAAACTCGAACGTGTATGCGGGTCAGTCAGGCTGAACCAATGGCGTACTACTTTCGGCAATAATCCTCAATCGTTTTTTTTCAATCGTTTATATTTTCTCGATTAAAAAGCGATTGAATCGCGATATCGCTTTTTATTCGCGAGAATTTTCTCGATTGAAAAACGATTGCCAGCAGAAAAAAAAACCATTCGAACAGCGATCGCGAATGAATCGTTTATTTTGAAGAAAAAAAACCATTCCCTCGCGCCTTGGAAAATCGCGACTTCGAGAAAATTTGACGAAATAAACGATTCATTCGCGAACGATAATTGGAAACGGTGCCTTACGCGACACCAAGCGCAAGGGTCAAACAAAGACGCCCATGTATAGTACCCGAACATGACCACATTATGAAACTTACTAAAATCATTACAGAGTTGATAAACAAAAAATAGGTTTTGTATAATAAATTCTCCACCTGACACAGGTAGTTTTGTTTTTAGTGAGACACCTACAAAACCTACCTGCGCAGGGCAGGTGAACACCCTATTATTTCGACCCCAGATGGCAGTAGCAATGGCAACTATGGTATTCGATAACTTGTGTGCAGCTGAACATGACAAATAAAATGATTTGAGTGTGGACTAAAGCAGAAAATAAAATTGTTGAGATTGGATGATAGTTATACGGATTCAATATAACAATGTGGAATCTGGAGTGGAAGTAATCCCATGGAATATTGTTACAAAACCAAGCTCTACTGACCAATTTGTTACGCCTAAGTTTTATGAATACTTTCCTATGATCTATATGCACCAGAGATGCAGCAATACAGAAACACACAGTGGAAGATGAAAATAAAAATGGAAGCTCTCGTAACAATAAAATACGAGATAGATTGGATAAGGATCCGAAGTGCTACCTTGGTCTGTGGGCCGCCCTTGGTCTGTGGGCCGCTCTTTTGTTTCCAGAGCCCCAAGGGGCAAACTTCACATATATCGGATAGCTGTAAATGTCTAAAATATTGTTCTTTTAAAATTTAACCATATACTTTTTTTCTATACTCACTTATATAAGTGATCATATATGTCTGAATAGAAGTTCAGCTAAAATTACGGCAACGATTTAACTTTTACTGGTTGATGCAATTATACGATTGAGTATAAGTTTCAGTTAATAAATCTTTTCTGAATAGTTGAATATTTAAACATACAATAGTAGTATACAAAGTGCATTTAACCGCACATTTTGCCGGGGGATATAACTCTTGGGGAGGTCACGGGGAGTCCCGACAGGTGGCGCCACCAGCTCAAGAGACCAAAAACTACCTCCAACACAAGAGAGCTCTCCGCAAAGTTCACTATAGTTCCGGTGAAATTTTTTGAAAAGTACCGGGTAGGTCTGTATATAGGCCCATATAGGCCCATACTGGCTCAGTGGATAGGTACATACTGGGTGGACGATTTGGGGTCTAGGTGAGCCTATGATGTCGTATGAGGTCTTATTTTGAAGCTGTCGTGGAGGAGCACCCGACTGGACTAATGTATCGTCCGTTTTCAATATTTTGCGCATGCGCAATCTGGCCGTAGTATAGAAAGCGGGCATTTTGAGGGGTGCGTGGGGGTGTGTTTGGGATAGAGATGGACCACTATGGGTCCGAATGGGTCGTGGGAGGTGTCAAAGTGAAGCTTTTGTAGGGTAGAGTCAGAATGGCGTGTTTTTTATTGCAAGTCGCGTCAATCTGCCCATGCGCAGTTTGGTGTAGTAAGTAAAGTGGCCATTTTGGGTGGAGCGTGGAGGTGTGTTTGGGTTAGAGATGGACCATCCTTGGTCCGAATGCGTCGTGTAGGGTGTCATTTTGTAGTTCTCGTGGTATAGACCACGATTTCAGGGATGTCCACGTCATCTGTCACGTCAATGATGACGTCATCAGTAGGAGTAGTAGCCAAAGTGGGCATTTTGAGGGTGTGAAGGAAGGTGTTTTCGGGTAGAAATGGGCCATCCACGGTCCGAATGCGTCGTGTGAGCTGTCATCTTGTAGCAACGCCCGTCAACGCCAAGCTCAACGCTTCAACGCCCTGGTGAAATAGCACAAAAGCTCTGATTTTCATGGAATTGTCACTAATTCATTGGAAATGCAGTGACGCCCGTCAACGCCTGTCGTTACGCCTTAACGGCCTAGCATAGCGCATTGACGCCATGATATAGACAGATGAGGGGAAAACAACGACAACAACAAGGATGACAGATGAGAGCACAACAACAACAGCAACAATTTTTCATATAGTTTATTCTCCCCATTGTTACATCATACCTGGGGGAGCCGCGTTGGGTATGTTTACAATTCAAGAAGACTCTTGTTCAATCAGAGGCCGCCATTTGGCGCTGTATCTGTCATATTCGTTCTCACCCGTTAGATGTATTCTCGGCTGCTCTTGTCTAATCAGAAGCCGTCCTTAAGAAAGTCCCATCATCGGCCATGTTCGCTCTCATCCGTTTGTTCTAATCGTCGTCGGGCAGGCCTGGATATTGTTTGTGCAGCATGTCTTAAAACAGTTGTTTGCGCATTCTGATCGCATTTCCCAGAGCTTCGGTGGGTGGTAGCCCCATATCCTCTTCCAAGTGACGTTTGGTCTTCATGATGAACCCGTGCGTGGGGTCGCCTTTCATTTCAAGCGGTAGTAAGGTATACTGTTCATAGATCGCCATGGCTGTTTTCCTGATGCAGGGGCGCATTTGGGTGTACGCCTGTTGTAAGTTATCCTGTCCGGCGTACTTGATCGCTGCAGCGTGAGTATTGATAGCTGCTGTCACAATACGATCCCAGAAGGTAGGTTCTGCGTCACTTTCCTGGGATGTAGACTGACTATCTGAGGTCAAGCTCTTCGTATCAGTAGATAGACTGTCGGCAATCTCGGTTTCGGTATCAGTCGGTGGACTCTCAGCAGTCTGTATCAGCATCCGCCTCAACGGACTGCTCGGAGTCTTCAATCCCATGAATATTTTTCTGGTGTCGCATCGCATCATATCGTAATGTCTGGTGAACTGTGCGTGTTTTGGGAATACACTTGCTTTCATAGACAGTAACGCCCGCCAACGCCCACTGTTACGCCGTAACGCCCTATCTGTACGCCTTAACGCTCGTTTCAAAGCCTTAACACCCATCTCAACGCCTTAGCACACTTTCTTAACACTTTAACGTCGTTTAATGATGCGTCCAAACAAATGTTTCTTGTGTGCTATTACTCTGACATAAGCCGCTTTCCAGTTCATGCCCGAGGTTTTCAACATCGACGCTGTTTTTTTCGATTTCCATATGAACCGCATCCTTATCCAACAATTTTATATGTGTCACGAGGTCGACATACTGCTGACGTAAAGCCCGTCGTAGTCTGGGTGTCAATCTGTTATGGGCTAAAATTGCGGCTTCCGTTTTCGAATACCCTTTGTGTTGAAACTTGTTTTATGTGGCCCGCAACGTCTCGCCCATCTCGGCGTCCATACTTTCGTTGAACAAATCCTTTCATAGCCTCGAGTTCACATTATGTCCATTCCCTTGTACGGATTCGGGTTGGTCCTTCACGGTTGGGTGATATTCCGGGACTGATGGTATGAAGCTGACCGGCTGTATGCGGGTGGGTTGCTGCTGCTGGAGGGGTGCTGCCAGGTGTGGACTCGGCGAATGGTGTAGAGGTATATGATCTTGCGGTGATCCCTCGCCGGGTAACAGGTGGGTCGTCAGCCGGCGATCTTCGGGGGTATGAGCATTTAAATCTACGAACAGGTAGCTGTACGAACGACATGTCGCCCCTTGAAACGCCTGCATGAAATGGTCGATGTTCTGAGGATAAATTCAACTACCAAGACGCCTGTCAACGCCCGGTGGTGGTGGTGGTGGTAGCTCCCGTTGGGCGGAGCTCTTGGAGCTCGGAGCGCGTACCTTTGGTGCAGACTTCCGGTTCCGGTCACGTGACCGGAAGTGACCTTTGACCCCTGCGCACCATTAGTGAGTGAGTGTGAGTGAGTGAATGAGTGAATGAGTGAGTGAGTGAGTGAGTGAGTGAGGCGTGCACAACACCTCTGAGGCGTCCCCAACGTCCGTCTTAACGCATGGACGCGCTAACAACGGCGAGTGAGTGAGTGAGTGAGTGAGTGAGGCGCACACACACATATCTGGCGCACCCTGTACCCTATAGCCCGTAGGGCATAGGATACACCAGGGTGTGGGTGCACCAGGTATGTGTGTGTGCGCGCCTGCGTACGATGACATCACTTCCGAGTAGTACAGGGTCAAAGTTCACTTCCGTGGGTACTCTGGTTTTACATCCGGGTCCTCATCTTACAGCCGGGTTTTTCCATGTTTACTGTCACGTGACCGGAACCGGAAGACTCACTCACTCGTCGTCGTTAGTGCGTCTATGCGTTAAGACGGATGTTGGGGACGCCTCAGAGGTGTTGTGCGCGCCTCACTCACTCACTCACGCTCACTTACTTATGGTGCGCAGGGTCAAAGGTGACGTCCGGTCACGTGACCGGAACCGGAAGTGTGCCCCACAAGTACGCGCTCCGAGCTCCAAGAGTTCCCATCCAAGAGCTCCGCCCAACGGGAGCTACCACCACCACCGGGCGTTGACGGGCGTCAAGGCCCGGTGGTGGTGGTGGTAGAACTGGTGTGTGGTGGTGGTAATAGTGGTGTGTGGTGGTGTCGATGGAGGTGGTGTGGTGGTGGTGGTAATGAACATGGTGTGTACGTGTACGTTCTGTCAGAGACCATTCAACGCAAACACAACCAAGAGACACCGCCGAGTCCCGCTACAGGTCCAACAAGAGCAGTAGAGCATCCCTATACGATGACGGTGAGCGGCCCTACGGCATGTGGAAAGACGTCTTGGGTGATGATGTTCTTAGAGGAAGGTGTGGCAACCCCAGCTCCGACACGTGCTGTTTGGTGTTATAGCCAATGGCAGCCGGCCTACGACACTGCCAGGTTACAGAATGTGAGCTTCGTCCCAGGGATTCCTCACGACATAAACGAACCGTATTACTTTGACCCCGAGCAGATCAACGTGGTAGTGCTAGATGATCTGATGAATGCGGCCAAGGACAATTCACACGTCGCCGATTTGTTTACTAAAGTATCCCATCATCAGAACCTGTCCGCCATCTATTTGACCCAAATCTCTTTCCTCAAGGGAAGGCGTCCAGAGATATTTCCTTGAACTGCCAATATTTTGTGTTGTTCTCCAATCCCATTGACAGAGCACAAATCCGTGTTTTTGGTTGTCGGATTTATCCTCAGAACATTGACCATTTCATGCAGGCGTTTCAAAGTCCTCCGTACGGCTACCTGTTCGTAGATTTAAACGCCTATACCCTCGAAGATCGCCGGCTGACGACCCACTTGTTACCCGGCGAGGGATCACCGCAACGTCATATACCTCTACACCATCCGCCGAGTCCACACCTGGCAGCACCCCTCCAGCGGCAGCAACCCAACCCCATACAGCGGGTCCGCTTCATACCATCAGACCCGGAATATCACCCAACCGTGAAGGACCAACCCGAACCCGTACAAGGGAATGAACATAATGTGAACTCGAGGCTATGGAAGGATTTGTTCAAAGAAAGTATGGACGCCGAGATGGGCGAGACGTTGAGGGCCACAGAAAACAAGTTTCAACGAAAAGGTTATTCGCAAAAGGAAGCCGCAGCTTTAGCCCATAACAGATTGGCACCCAGACTACGACGGGCTTTACGTCAGCAGTATGTCGACCTCGTGACACATATGAAATTGTTGGATAAGGATGCGGTTCATATGGAAATCGAAAAACCTCGGGCATGAACTGGAAAGCGGCGTATGTCAGAGCAAAAGCACAAAATAAACATTTGTTCGAACTCATCATTAAGCGACGTTAAAGTGTTAAGAAACTGTGCTAAGGCGTTGAGATGGGTGTTAAGGCGTTGAGACGAGCGTTAAGGCGTACGGATAGGGCGTTAAGGCGTAACAGTGGGCGTTGGGGGCGTTACTGTCTATGAAAGCAAATGTATTCCCAAAACACGCACAGTCGACGTTCAACCGTCAACATGGCTTATACTTGTTCTGAGTGTGAACGCACGTTCACCAGACATTACGATGTGATGCGACACCAGAAAAATATACATGGGATTGAAGACTCCGAGGACTCCGTTGAGGCGGATGCTGATACAGAGACTGCTGAGAGTCCATCGACTGATACCGAAACCGAGATTTCTGACCGAGAAACGGGGGCCTGACCTCAGATAGTCAGTCTACATCCCAGGAAAGTAAGGCAGAACCTACCTTCTGGGATTGTATTGTGACAGCAGCTATCAATACTCACGCTGCAGCGATCAAGGACGCCGCAGGATAACTTACAACAGGCGTACACCCAAATGCGCCCCTGCATTAGGAAAACAGCCATGGCGATCTATGAACAGTATACCTTACTACCGCTTTGAAATGAAAGGCGATCCCACGCACAGGTCCATCATGAAGACCAAACGTCACTTGGAAGAGGATATGGGGCTACCACACACCGAGGCCCTGGAAAATGCGATCAGAATGCGCAAACATGTTTCAGGACATGCTGCCCAAACAATATCCAGGCCTGCCCGACGACGATTAGAACAAACGGATGAGAGCGAACATGGCCGATGATGGGACTTTCTTAAGGACGGCTTCTGATTGGACAAGAGCAGCCGAGAATACATCTGACGGTTCAGAACGAATATGACAGATACAGCGCCAAATGGCGGCCTCTGATTGGACAAGAGGCTTCTTGAATTGTAAACATACCCAACGCGGCTCCCCCAGCGTGGGTATGATGTAACATTGGGGAGAATAAACTATATGAAAACTTGTTGTTGTTCTTGTTGTTGTTCTCTCATCTGTCATTGTTGTTGTTGTTTTTCCCTCATCTGTCTATATCATGGCGTCAAGGCGTTATGGTAGGTCGTTAAGGCGTAACGACAGGCGTTGACGGGCGTCACTACATTTCCAATGAATTAGTGACAATTCCATGAAAATCAGAGCTTTTGGGCTATTTTACCAGGGCGTTGAAGCATTGCGCTTGGCGTTGGCGGGCGTTGCTACAAGATGACACCTTACACGACGCATCGGACAGCGGATGGCCCATTTCTACCCCAAAACACCTTGCTTCACACCCTCAAAATGCTCACTTTGGCTACTACTCCTACTGATGCCGTCACCATTCACGTCACAGATGACGTGAACATCCCTCAAATCGTGGTCTATACCAAGAGAACTACAAAATGACACCCCACACGACGCATTCGGACCAAGGATGGTCCATCTCTACAACAAATACCTTCCTTCACTGCCCCAAAACGTCCACTTTCGCTACTACTCGTACTGATGACGTCACCGATGACGTCACAGATGACGCGGACATCCCTCAAATCGAGGTCTACACCCCGAGAGCTACAAAATGACACCCCACACGACGCATTCGATCCAAGGGTGGTCCATCTCTACACCAAATACCTTCACTTCTCGAAAATGCCCACTTTCGCTACTACTCCTACTGATGACGTCACAGATGACGTCACAGATGCTGTGGCAGCCCTCAAATCCTGGTCTATACCACGAAAACTACAAAATGACACTCCACACGATGCATTCGGACCAAGGATGGTCCATCTCTACACCAAATACCTTCCTTCACTGCCCCAAAATGACCACTTTCGCTACTACTCGTACTGATGACGCACCGATGACGTCATAGATGACATGGACAGCCCTCAAATCGGGGTCTACACCCCGAGAGCTACAAGATGACACTCCACACGACGCATTCGGGGTGCACTCCAGAGATTCTTTCATTCGGCATTGATTAGACCATGGGTCCGTTTTTCGTCCACCAATTGTCGTAAAATCTTCAACCCAGATCACTTATATGTATATATTTTCTGAAGAGCATGATTAAACTATTATTTTAAGACATAGCACTGCTATGTTATGGAAAAATGAATCTCGAACATTCCCCTCCAAGCTTGCTTCATATTTCCTAGAAAACCCCTTAAAATGTCGAAAACTTGTCAAATTCGGCTCAATTTCCAGAAAGATCTTTAAGAGCGATTTCAATTAAACTTCTCACTCACGTTTTCTGGTCCGGTCTCAACTTAAAAAGGCCAAAAAAAAGTGGGGTCAACCTGCCCGTTTTTTGTCAGATTTTCTTCCCGTAAATGGGTCCTAAATTTTAGGCACGCCCAAGGGGCATAACTGAGGCAGGACAAAATTTACTCCATAATCCCGATCACAGTGTAGACGAAGCCAGCCATCGATCTGTACGCGCTCGTTCGCAGCGTTAATAATGTTGAATAGAATGGTATTATGGATATAAGCTATTAGGGAGACAAGAAGAATTATGATGTAGCAGAACACGAGCAGTGTATCGTATTATGAAATTAGACCGACCATTACTACGAAACTGTGGAGAGCCACCTTAAGGGGCATGTTGTTTTTCGCGAAATTAATTATTCACATTTGTCGTAATCTGGGAGTGTTTGCGAGTATGGCGGTATGGCGGTAATGGCTGGGGCCATTACTACGAAACTGTGGAGAGCCACCTGGGACCAAAGACGGTCCATTTCTACCCCAAATACCGTCCTTCACTTCCCCAAAATGCCCACTTTCGCTACTACTCCTACTGATGACGTCACCGATGACGTCACAGATGCTGTGGACAGCCCTCAAATCTGGGTCTACACCCCGAGAGCTACAAAATGACACCTCCCACGACGCATTCGGACCAAGGATGGTCCCTCTCTACCCCAAACACACCTTCACGCACACCCCAAAATGGTCACTTTACTCACTACACCAAACTGCACATGTGCAGATTGACGCGACTTGCAATAAAAAACACGCCATTCTGACTCTACCCTACAAAAGCTTCACTATAACACCTCCCACAACCCATTCGGCCCCATAGTGGTCCATCTCTACCCCAAACACCCCCCCACGCACCCCCCCCCCCAATGCCTGCTTTCTATACTACGGCCAGATTGCGCCTGCGGTCCAGTCGGGTGCTCCTCCACGAGAGCTTCAAAATAAGACCTCATATGACACCATATGACCACTAGGGGCTCACCTAGACCTCAAAACGTCCACCCAGTATGGACCTATGCCCCCATAGCCAGTATGGGACTATATGGGCCTATATATAGACCTACCCGGTACTTTTCAAAAAACAAATTCACCGCTTAACTTCGGGACCGCTCTCATCGTGTTTTTCGTAGCGAGACGTGAAAAACAAGACCAAACAACCTATAGTAAAACCCACAAAAAATGACCACCCCCCACCCCCATATCCCATAGAGGCATTTCCCCGTATACTGTATAATACAGGCTCTATTGTAGAGGTAAAGTCCGTGTTCCGCTTTTTATTTTTTTTTATTTTTTTCTGTGAAAACACCCATGATTGGAAAGCTCTGGAGGAGCGGGGATACCTGACTAGACCCAATGGGACCATGTAGCGTATTTGAAGTGTGGAGAATTTACCCCCGGCTTCCCACATATTTGGGACTACTTTCTGTCCGCGGAAACTTCTCCCCCCGACCGCATGACCACCAGACCGCATCACCGCGGGAGAATTCGAGATCAAAGCTTGCCGGAACTATAGTGAACTTTGCGGAGAGCTCTCTAGTGTTGGAGGTAGTTGTTGGTCTCTTGGGCTGGTGGCGCCACCTGTCGGAACTCCCCGTGACCTCCCCAAGAGTTATCTCCCCCGGCAAAATGTGCGGTTAAATGCGCTTTGTATCCTACTTGCAATCTATCTATAGGTAGCGTGGGGTCCTATATTTATTAAACGAGAGATTATTTAAAGATTTGAACTTCTAAAATTGAGTTCTGGTGCACCAAAAATTTGACCGAAAAAATATAATTATTATTTCTTTTTATGAAAATATTGTTACAAAGCTGCCATGTACCACCACAAGATGCAAAACGTACCGGTAAAGTTTCAGATGTCTATTGTGAGTAAGATTGGATATATGTTGGTTTTTCTTTTCAAAACCAACTTATTTACCTGTTGCCCACACTGGTATGGCATTAACTTAGCACAAGGTATAATTCTGGATCTATAATCAGCAGATAAGTTGTGCTGTTATAATCCCCTATACAAACACAAACCAGCAAATCACTGCATGGTCATGCCAAGTTGAACACAACTTGGAGATAAACTGATCTGTGGGCCGCCCTGGAAATGGAAGAGCAGCCAGTAGACGAAGGGCGGCCCACAGACCAAAGTAACACTTCGACCCTTATTGGGATCTTGTCCCAAGACGGTTTAACATAATATATGGCTTATTCCATATAATAGAAATATGAAGCTACTTACAGATGAACGGCATATAGGTCAGACTCATGTCTGTTGAATTCGATTTTCAAGACCGAGCTCGAAAGGAATATGTGTATTTTCATTTCCGTTTCCGATGCCGAAATATGTCGAAAGTTTGAAACTCGCATTACAATAGTGTAACATAATGAATGTTTTTTATTGGACAATACTTGATTGGCAGATCGATGTGTTTTTCCTGGGCGTGACAAATAGCATATATCACCTGTATATATACAGAATTTGCCATGGGTCCGTATACATACAAATTTTCATATGCAACATAAGATGTGCGATGAATTAAGAACGATAAGCGCGACAATACCGACAAGTATGCAGTAGTGGACGCAACAGTTCCGATGAACTAAGAATAGCAGTCTCGCCAATGAATTTAGACAATTATTATAGATTATGAATAATGTAATGTTTGTAGTGTAATGTAAATAATGTTCATCGGTATAAACATGTAAAATAAAACAGTTTATAGCATGATACTTCATTTGATCGAATCTCAATATGTACTCAATTCGAATACATGACCACAATGGTTGGTGCATTTGAAAAAATTCTAAACTTTAACAGAAAGTGTAGTTCTGGTTAAATCGATTGATTCTTGTGTATTTCTTTCGACTTTCCGTGAATACCCGAAGGATTAACTGATTTCTGGAGCTTTGTTCGACAATCTACCTGTATTGGAATTCGAATGGTGTACCATTTGAGATGAACTATCATTAATCTATGAACATTCCTGGGAACGGCAATGCGAATGAAAAGCATTTTTCCCCGAGAAAATGACAATGGTAACCACTGGAAATTAAACACTGTTTGCGACCACATCGTAGTCATTTCATGTTCCTTGTATGTTGGCTCATTGCTATGGGTGTCACTTGTGGACGTAAAACGCCGCGGTATGCTTGTCGCAAGGTTTTGTAGCTTATAAATGGAGATATTGTCTCATTCTGTCGGAACAGCAGCTTCAATTTTTTTAGGAGAATAGCGTGAACACCTTTTGGCATAAATATACGGCATGCTCGGATATGTGTTGTCTGTTTGTTTGTTTTTAGTATTATCACGGAATACAGGAGACTGGGGTTAGACCTCAACACTTTCATCAAAATGTCTCCTGTACAGTTTAACAACGCTACAGATCCCGATAAAAAGAGGATACGAGCACAGGCGACTTGCAGCTTATTCCAATTTAACCCAACATCGACGCCGTCGACGTCTCGTGTCGGCCCCGTATGGACATTGTCTGGCAGCTCGCCGACAGCTTCAGCATGTTGTTGCTGTCGAACTCAGGTTTTCTTCACCAAGGTGAGGTTTGACGGTTTAGGCCATGAAAGTATAGAGTAAACCGTAAACACGGAAGACAGTTACCATTCGAGTTGGCTGATTCGAAGTGTCGATCGCAATACAGTTCTTCTGATAATCTAATCTTACCTCTCAGCTAAAATGCCACTAGCTATCGGGCGAGTCTCAGGAAAGCACACGGGAGGAATATAATTCTTGCGTTAGGGCAACGTTTGATGACTAGTATACAAGATAGAACATTAATGCACCTCTTCGTCAGAGTCGCATATTGTGGAATTTTCTTTAATCCATTTAGTAAAAATCCTAGCCCATCACCCAAGCTCCTTAGCGTCCAAGTTCATGGAACACTTCACTGTTATAAATCACACCGTAAATTCACAGTTAAATGTACTGGCAGAAAAGGTGCCAGTACATTCAACTGTAAAATTACGTTGCACCGTATTTTACAATTACTGTTTTTTAACGGGCTTTGAACTGTAAAATGTTGCACCGTATTTTATAATTACCGTTTATTTACAGGCATTCAACTGTAGAATTTGAGTAGCCCTGTAATTTACAATTACCGTTGTTTTAACATTCTTTAAACAATACAATTACGTGGCACCATTGTCTATGTCGGTTCCGCGGCAACGTAGGTCACTGGAAGGCCGAAATGGCCATTGCGTTTCGTGCTACAAATGCGATCACCACAAGCTTCGTAAATAATCACGAACGAATCTGTGCAATTATTACACGAATAGTAGGATGCAACTGCAAGTCAGATAAAACCCATCTTCGCATATACAAGTCGAACACTAAATGACGGAATGTTAGTGTAGTATTTAGCTCGAACTGTGAACATGGATAAAACCAAAACCAAACCGTACTATAGACCGAAAATTAAAGTTAGCTGCTGCGTCCGTCTCAGCGCGTGTTTTGATAATGCTCTGAATGCTGTATCGTACAACGCAGGTGTCGGATGTTTCCTGCAACTGAGCGTTTCGTGTGCAAAGATATCAACCTCCTTTCAGAGAAAACAAGAATTTTGTGTTACGTGTGTCCACAGTTTACCCATTGCAGTTGATGTCAACTGAAATATCACAGTTCAATTTACAGATTAATGTGTTTACGATTGAATGTACTGTAAACTCCACCATGCATTTACTGTGAAATAACGGTAATTTATAACAGTGTTGTTGAAGGCGATGGATCGTATATTTGCGACAAGGGATGTTCACACGATACATTTGAAGCGACTGGAAGCATCGTTTCAAGAAAAATTGGAGCGATATGCAAGAGGTGGGAAAAATTGACGTCTGGTGACTAAATAGCAACCATATGACTCCACAGGAAAGCCTTCGTCGGCAACTCACATTCAGATCCGAGAATACGGTGGATTCTCGAATGTAGCCTTAGTATCTCAGCCGCGCTTTTATTGCAGATGTTCATGTGAAGGCGGAAGTATTGACACGACCCCTAGCACCGGCTTAAGCGGAAATAGATACGCTAGCTCAGGAGCTGTGATGACAGATCAACTCAAACAAATAACTCATCTGATCGTAATGGATGAGCATCCAGGACGTCTGATGAAGTAAACGCCTCAACATGGGGTAAACCTGGTAAATGTAAGAATACCCAGAAAAACTAACCTGTAAAGTCCGACGTTGTACGGCTAAAATTTCCCACCAAAACAATAAACCTACATCTATTTGTCGACTGACATGTCGACATGTCGAAAAACTAACAATAACCAGATTCGTTTGCAACAAAACCTTGTAAGTAGCATACCATGACGTTTTACGTCAATAATGACATTCGACGGGGAAACGCAGCATACCAGAACTGCGCTCTTCCGTCAACGTTTCAAATTTGTGGTTGAGACTGTATATAGTAGCGGATTCACAGGTAATACACGCGCGTGATAAAACCTTGTACAAGAATAATCGATAAATCACTATTGTCGGAATAATTGCGCACACAAATTAATGAGTCCGGTTAAGATGTTCTTGTTGAATCGCAGATTGAATTAAGTTCAAAGTTCTTTCAAGTGTCCGAATTTAAATATCGGGGGGTTCCGTTCCTTGTAATATCACACAGTTCATTGTTCAGATTATTCATATCAGTTTCCCATTGTCGTGTGAATAGTCTAAATGTCATCTTCTTTAGTACGGTTGTACATTGTTCCTATAGTGTCCATATTTGCTTGGTATTATGCTGATGCCGTCTATCAGTCCTCTCTCTCTCTCTCTCTCTCTCTCCCTCTCTTCAAGCTGGCTACGTCAGAGAATGCTAAAAAAAGCCAAAAATTTCACTATATCGATGTGAGCTATCAAATTTCAATAACTGTAATATAACAGAAAATTATCTTTAAAACACGATATACCAAGTAGGAAATGCAGTCAGAATGCCGCCCATCTAACAAATAAAGCGCGGAACTAGGAAGTAGGCCTATATTAATTGGAGTGCGTGACATAGTGAAAATGTTTTTTTTTTATTCTTCTTCGGAAAGAAGATTTCTTACTGTGAATGGAAGTGTGAATCAGGTGCATTATTGATAGAAGAATTACTGTGTGGAAGTTCGTCTGAAATGTGATCTTGAGACAGGAATGATTATTGTTCAGGAATAATATCATTAATGTCAGAAATCTCATGTGTGTTGGGTGCCACCATAGCTCCAATTTCATCAGTCATTCTGATAACAAGTTCAATATCCTGAAATAATGATTCATACTGTAAATCAGACAAGTAAAATAATGCATGCCTTCGAGTCCATGTCAATCATGACCACGAAAGCATAAAAACCTATGTCAGGTTTAACCACTCCATTAATGCCAGACCTCAATAATCACATTTTAGTCGATCTCTCGTGGCTGTTGTCACGACAGATGCCGACGTAGAGTGCTTTTCTCACTTTTTTTTGCGCCCCTTGTCCATGAAATAATTCACTGTTAGCAGTTATGGCCCGTTATATAAACCACGAGCGTCATCTGTATTATTGCAGAAGTCTAGCTAACCCTATTTATACTTTTATATGCATATATATTTCTAATTCAGCATCGCAGAAAATCACCATCGATTGCGTTTTTATGGTAAAAGGATTAAGAACTAAAATACACTTCATTGCAGAGTATTTTTATTCACCAGAAATCGCTCATAATGCGTCTCTGGCGATCTAGACCCCGGGATCTTAAAGTGCTATGATAGTAGCCCCCTAATCAAAAATTGCTTCCGCCGGCCCAGCCTCGTCAAGTCGTATCACTTTGAATTTGCTTCCGACGCCCTTGATTGCGGAATGGTAGATGCAACATTAAGATGGAGTACAAATAGTTTTAACTGTGCAGCTTCTGTGCTCTGATTATGGCAGGTTCTCTTCTTTTCTGTAAAAAAATACGCAATGTTTGCAGTTGTATTCCTTTTTGACATTTGGGTGATGTCTTAAGGCTTATAGCTGGACGCAAATTTAAATAATGTTGTATCATTCATATTTGCTGGACCATCAATATAGCAATCGATCATGTTTGCTCAAAAGCTATCAGCACCATCTTCTGGTAACTGAGCCAGATTAGATTTTGGAAGCAAAAATTGAAACGCTCTTCCTTTGGTCTGGTGTTAAGGAAAATAGAAGTTCTTGATGACCATACTAACTGAAGATGGCCAAGTCGAGCAGCAGCCTCCTGTGCACTTCACCATTTAGATTTTAGGACACAATTGTTTTTTCACCGAATATGGCTGAGACTGAGAATTAATAGTGAGCAATGTTTTACTTAAAGCTTACTTTAGATCAATCTGGTACAGCTTTAGCTATATAATTGCATACATAATAGGTCAAACCTTGTGCACCACAAACAATCTGAATATCAATATTAGCTCTCTATCTTTTCAGTAAGGATGGGTTATGTGCATTCAGGAACAAATGATTTACAGTTCGGCCTCTATTTTTCAGATTAGAAAAATCTGTGTGTTAGGCCATTCTGTTCAAACTGATCAGTACCAACCGGGTTTACCAACCGGGTACTGGTTGGTCACCCATTGGATCCTATGAATTTTCTACTGATTCACTACCAAGCAGTTACCAAGAGGTTACCGCTATGTTACCACCCCAAGTTTCCACACTCCATATTAGACGAGCGGTGATTTGCAAAAAAAACGCCTTATTTTAGGAGCAAAATGCATCCCCATACACACGGTCACATCCTGTGTCATTTGAAAGCTTATTTTATGTACTTTTTTGTTACACCGGATGTGGTCTTGAAATATATTGCCGTAAGGTGAAAATCCATTCAAACGAACCAATATCGAGTCGTATCGTCACGAAGAAAGAAGGGGCGGGGGGGGGGGGGTGGATTTGCCTCAGTGTTGATAACTTTATTTATTTTAAACTAATGCAAAGTAATGGGGTAGCAATTTTCTCTCCATTGAACGGGGGATCGATTGATAGCAATTATGTCATGAGCACATGAATCATGACGTCAGTCGAGGGTCATCTCCAAATTCCCAATGAAATATTTTCTAAATACACAATTATGATTTCTTTATTCGATGTAATGAAATTCACATAATTGTGTCAAATTATTGCCACCGGTACTGTGTATCATTGCCGAGTACAGGCTATATAATGTTTCTCATTACCTGAGAGAACAGGAAGTATCTGCCAAAATTATACATTTTCAAAGTCTACTGGGCGTTTACCTAAGATTGTGTCAAACATCTGACTTCAGCAATACTTAATAAAAATGTTTTATGAATTAGTGTGTATATTTCAATGATTTTTTTTTACCTCTTGTTAATTCCAAATTAATATCAAAGGCTATCTTGATTTTATCGTTGGAGTGACGGAGTTGTTTCGGATAGTTTTTGGAGTATATCCCAAGCATAACACTCAACAGGGGTCAAGCCTGCTATACATGTACAGTGTTATTAGGGTTTGTTAATGGTGTCAGGGCAGAAATATCGCTTCTAGTGATATTTCTGCTGTAGCGCTGTTAAATAGCGCTGTTTGTTCTAATGTCTTCCGTAGCTTCCAAGATCCATAAGGACCAAGGTGTCAGGGCAGAATTCTCGCGTCTGGAGTTCTGTAGGTATTGAAAAATATCAATCTCAATTCGAGATTTATCTGCTTTGACCCATTTCATGTGTATGCTGTTTCTTTTAATGTCTTCCACAGTTTCCAAGGTCGATAAGGAGCATATTTTCTGAAGTATTATTACTGGGTTTTTTTTATCAATAGTGCTGATGTTTCTGTTGTGGCGCTGTTAAATAGCGCTGTTTCTTCTAATATCTTCCGTAGTATCCTACATCCATGAGGACCAAGTTCTGTACAGAATTAGTACTACGTTTTATTAAAGGTGTCATGACAGAATTCTCGCTTATGGAGTTCTGTACGTATTGAAAAATACCAACCTCAATTTAAGATTTATCTGCTCTTGAATATTCAGCGCTGTTTCTTTGAATGTCTTCCGCAGTTACCAAGGCCCGTAAGGTGCAAATTCTGTTCATTATTATTACTGATTTGTCATAGGTGTCAGGACAGAATCCTCGCTTCTGGAGCTCTGTAGGTATTGATAAATACCAATCTCAATTCGAGATTTTATCTTTTGACACATTTCATGTGTATGATGCTTCTGTGATAAGAATCCATGAACACACCCACGTTACTGGCGTGTTTCAACCCTGAATACTGATTCTGCCTACGACTGGCCAGATGGACACGATTTTATTCGTATATCTTTCGTATAACGAATCTGGCATGATCCGAGACATACATCAGAATAACACTGCTTTGATCCAGACTGCAACACCTGATATTAGAGTAGTATGAATACTCTTTATCAGCCGTGCCTATACGATTTCCTAGCTCCAGGTAACGACGGACCGCCAGTACAGAAGACAGACAACAAAGAAATAGCGCTGTTTAAGAACACACAATGAAATTTGTAAATCAGATAAGTCTCGAATTGAGATTGGTGTTTTTCAATACCTACAGAAGATCTTCATGAGGGAAAATTCTTTCTGGAACCTTTGATAAAAACATTAATAATGCTATCCAGAACTTGGACCCCATGGACCTTGGAAACTGCGGAAGATATTAAAAGAAACAGCGCTGTTAAACAGAGTACGCACAAATGTGTTCTACAGAAAAATCTCGAATTGAGATTGATATTTTTAATAAACAATGAACTCCAAAAGCGAGAATTCTGTCCTGACACTTTTGGTAAAGCAGTAATAATAATGAACACACCTTGGGTACTGCGCAAAATATTAAAAGAAACAGCGTATACATGAAATGTGTCAAAGCAGATAAATCTCGAATTGAAGTTGGTATTTTCCAATACTTATACAGAATTCCAGAATCAAGAATTCTGACACCTTTGACAAAACAGTAATAATAGTGAACAGAACTTGGATCTTGAGAACTGCGAAAGACATTAAAAGAAACAGCGTGCACATGAAATGATTAGAAGCAGAAACATCTCAAATTGAGATTGGTATTTTTCAATTGAGAATTCTGTCCTGACACCTTTCATAATAAAACAGCAATAATTCTGTACAGAGCTTGGGCCTATGTACCTTGCAAACTACAGAAGACATTAGAAGAAATGAAATGTGTCAAAGCATGATAAATCTCTGAGATTGATATGTTTCAATACCTACAGCAGAACTATCTCTAGGAGAGAAAAACAGAACAAGCCAGATCATACTATTGGAGACTATATATCATAAATATTAATAGGACAGTCCTGAGATGGAACTGACGTCACGCCAAGGTTAGGCAATGAACCATTTCTTATCACTGGAAATGTTGTATTATTTTATTCACGGAGTTTTACATGCGATGATTTGTATTTACAAATGCCTATTTAACTCCGAGACAATAACATCTTCAAAGTGTTTTGAAAGCCACAATGATAACTATTTTCCGGGTTTTGCAGTAGAGCCAATGTTAAAGCATTACCCGGTGCCTATAAGGGAGCTTGTCAAAATTTGGACCGTGAAACGCGGTCCATATTTCTCGCATGCCCGGTCAGATTGGGACGTGCTGCAGTCAATTTTTTTTATTGGCGCGGTCGAAAGTTCTCGCTGGCCCGGTCCGTTTGGACCGGTCCAAATAGACCGTTTCAAAACTTCAGTTCTACCGCGGTCGGAATAAAGTTGTTCGCCGATCAATCATGCCCATGTCCAGAAAGGACCGATCACACTGCGGGGAACCGTCCACACGGACCGGTCGTTTTTGGACGTGGGGCCGGTCCAACGCTGAGAGAGTTCACGCGAAATGCAAATAGAACGGTCCAAATTTTAACATGTCCCCTAGCCTTGACCCGACGTCACGTGGACAATGCCGTCGTTTCGCGCCTTTCATAGCTGAAGAGTTCTATGTTGGGACTGTCCTATTGCATTCATGATTAGGCTTGGCCCTTGATGAAAGATATTCCTGGGATATACAGAAGA
>JAVTVY010049471.1:0-22550 GCA_036873755.1 Hanleya hanleyi
AATAAAAATAGTAGAAAATTAAAAAAATGCTTGTTAGTGTTCATTCTTTTTTTGGCTCTATCATTCTTTTTTTCCTTTTTTTTTAAATTTAAAAAAAAAAATTGTTTTCCCTCCCCCCCCTTCCACTTCCCCCTTTACCCCTTTTTTCAATAATTTCAAAAAAATGGTAAAAACAATAGAAAATTAAAAAGATTTTTTTTGGCTCCATCATTCTTTTTTTTCTTTTTTTTTAAATTTAAAAAAAAAAAATTTTTTTTTGGCTATTCCACCAACCCTCCCTACCCCTTGTCCCCCCTCCATTCTCCCCTTTACCCCTTTTTTCAATAATTTCAAAAAAATAGTAAAAACAATAGAAAATTAAAAAGATTTTTTTTGGCTCCATCATTCTTTTTTTCCTTTTTTTTTACATTTTAAAAAAAAATATTTTTTTTTGGCTCTTCCACCAACCCTCCCCCCTCCCCTCCCCCTTTTTTTCAATAATTTCAAAAAAATTGTAAAAAAAATTTACAAAATTTACAACGCGACGATCACAACGCCGAGGTAAGGCGCCCAAGACCTGGGGGGTGGGCCCTTACTGGGAACCCTACTAATAACTCCTATAAAAACCCGGTGCAGAAGCCAGAACAACTCAGTCGTCATGTTTTACCTGACGTTGCCCAGTAATAGCTCACTCGAAGTGTTTCCTGACAACACCTTGACCAAGTATGTCACTCAATTACCCCAACCGTTACATTTACCTGGACGATGGGAATGTGGACTGGTGGATATTCAATACCCTTACTCATGGTAAAACGTACAAGACCAAGAAGTATGGTACGAAGTGACCTACCAAGGTAAAATCTACAGACTGACTCTCCCCGAAGGCCAATACGATACGCCCCAGAAGTTCAAAGAGGGTCTGATGGCCTTGTTGGAGTACAAGGCTCTAAAGGAGAGCACGAGTAGTGCAACACGCCTGATAGCCTTTCGCTTCAAGAAAAACGTGTTCTTCGATGTCAACGTACACAACGACAAGAGCTCTATCATGCTGAGCCCTAACGTGGCTGTGAAACTCAGTCCTACACTACAGCAAATGTTAAGGCTGCCTGACAGCGTCTACACGGGTCCCACCATTGACAACGGTACCATGTTGATGGATATGAAAGTAGGTATGTACGCACTGTACGTCTACTCGGACGCAGTGGACAGCCATATTGTGGGTGATGTGAACACACCTCTGTTACGGGTGGTGCCCATTAGCAAGACGTATGGCGATCAAGCCAACCAGAGTTTCAACCATATAATGTACCTGCCCGTACGACATACCGATATCAACACGATCACGGTGGATATAAGAGATGACACGGGACGCCCGATCGCATTCGAACGAGGAAAAGTGGTGCTGACACTTCATTTCCGACAAGTCCGCTCTCCTCACTTCGTATAATGTACGTGCCTTACCAGTGCCATACGCCCAGCTATGCCGACTACTACAAGAAACAAACGGGCGGAGGCTTGCCCATGTTTAGCGGTGCACGCATGCAACGAGGTCACGGATTGGGGAACATACTGGGCAGCATTGTGAAAACGTTTTTACCCTTGGTGACACGGGGTGTCAAAGCGGTAGGGAAACAAGCGGTACGCAGTGGATTGCGCGTGGCCGGTGATGTGATGGGAGGCACAGCACCCCGACAAGCCTTCAAACGACGGGCTAAAGAAGCGGGCGGCGTCTTGATCGCCAAAGCCCTTAAAAGACAAACTCCGACACAGCGAAGAGTCATTCGACGTCCAACACACCGACGACGCACACCCCAGAGGAGGACTCAGACCAGGACGAATAAGAAGAAGAAGAGGAGTAGTAGTAGTAGGAGAGACATCTTCGCATAATGGCATTCATTCACTCCGAGTCGTGTCCGTCTACCAACAGTGAATTGGATTTGTGGACTATTCCACCCACCCAAACCAGTGTAGCCGAAGGACGTTGGGTAGAACATCGACCCCTGGCTAGCCTGACCGGGGTGGGCCCCGTGGAATTTACCATTGAAAACAAAGATACGGCCTACCTGGATTTAGCCCACACGTACTTGTACGTGAAAGCCAAAATAATGGACAACGACGGGACGCCCATAGCGGACGATGCGGTAGTAAGCCCGGTGAATCTTTGGCTGCACTCCTTGTTCCAACAGGTGGATATAGGTCTGAACGATAAACTCATCAGTACGTCCACCAATATGTACCCGTACCGAGCCTACATGGAGACGCTGTTGTCGTACGGCAGTGATGCCAAAAAATCACACTTCAAGGATACACCCGGAGTCATGAACAGCCTGATGGGTGCCAATAATGGATTCGTCGTACGCAAAAGAATGGCAGCCCAAAGCAAGTCCATCGAGATGACGGGACGACTGCACGCCGATCTGTTCCTGCAAGACCGCTACATGATGAACGGTGTATCCATCAAGATCAAGTTGATCCGTTCCTTACATGCGTTCGCCTTAATGGCCGGTGGAGCCGGGGGTGTCGACTACAACATCGTCATTGAAGATGCAGCCCTGTTTGTCCGTACGGTAGATTTGCAACAGGGCGTGTTGCTGAGTCACATGGAAGCCTTATCGAAAAAACCAGCCCTGTACCCCATCCGACGCGTACAGACCAAGGTGTTCTCTGTGCCAGCAGGTACGATGATGGCCAACCGTGAAAATTTATTTCTAGGGGATCTTCCTAAACGTCTTACCATGGCGTGTGTGACCAACACCACTTTCAATGGAAATTGGGCTGAGAATCCGTTCAACTTTGAACATTTCAACATCAACTTTGTGGCACTGCACGTGGCCGGCCATCAAATTCCAGCCCGTCCATTACAACCGGACTTTGCTAACAAAAACTATGTGCGGACCTACCTGAACCTGTTTACAGCCACAGGACAAAACAACCAGGACGAAGGCAATACCATCACTCGAGACGACTTTAGCCGTGGCTACACATTGTTCGCCTTTGACCTCACCCCCACCTTGGAACACGATCATCAACTGGCTTTGCTGAAGAAAGGAAACCTACGGTTGGAACTGCGTTTCGCCACCCCTCTAGTCCACACCATTAACGTGATTTGCTACGCCGAGTTTGATAACGTCATCAGCGTGGATCAGCAAAGAAACGTGCTGTGTGACTACGCCAGCTAAGAGTCATCATCATCATGGATACAGAGCAGCTGATGGGCATACTCCAGCGTGATCCGAAGATCCCCTTTCGAGGTGTGTTTCCACGCAATGTGTTTCCCACCCACTCTTGCACTCCAGCAGCCTACATCCTGAATACAGACACGAGGAGTCGACCCGGTGAACATTGGATAGCTGTGTACGTGGACACCCTAGGCCAAGGCGAATACTTTGATTCCTACGGACTTGCACCCCTACATGCCGATTTGGTGAAATTCATGGACGTCTCTACTACAGAGTGGCGTTGGAATACTCAAAGATTACAAGGACCCTTGAGTAGTGTGTGCGGACAGTACTGTGTGTTTTATCTCACTCACCGGAGTAGAGGACATTCTATGCCCACTATCGTACACATGTTTGATGATTATTGTCAAGCCGAAGACCGTGATGTTCTCGTCTATGACTGGACGGCTCTCGTTTTAATGTGCATGCTCCATTTCTCTGGTTAACTTAAAAATGCACTGCGCGCGCAGGCCACTTGTTTATTATTATCACGTTATTGTTATGACGTTGTTGTTCTGACGTTCATTGATGTTGAATAAAAGATGAAAAAACACAAAAATGATGGGTTTTGACTTTTTTTTATTTAAGTCAACAAGAAAGGATTAGACTATATACAAATAGAATACAGGGTACAAATAGTAGGGGTTAAGGTACAAAAAAATTCTGTCAGGAGTAGGATTCGAACCTACGACAGCAATCGCCGACCAGCACTTAATACCGGCGCCTTAGACCACTCGGCCATCCTGACTTTTACATTTGTGTATCAACAGTTATAGTTCGACATTGTTCACAAGTCCAAGTAAGTGGTGCTCACACCATCGGCCAACACTTTTCTTTTGGGGTAAAAGAAAGTAAAGGCGTCTCGTTGCTGAATGTACGTCCGCATCTGGTGATCCACCACTCGAAATCCTCGGTTAGTACCACTCGCACTGGCCTGGCTTTGCAGCACGTTCAAGTACAAGGCTTTGTCGATGTTGGGATCGCGCCGGCTCACCCTTTTGCAGCTAAACTTATTTTCCTCTCCGTCTCCTCCGTAACAGTAATACGTCTAGGAGGAGAGACCAATCATAGCATCCCCACTCCACTCCAGCTTGAACAGGCCCGGCGTACGCTTATCGTACTGGTAATGGTCACGTCGAGGTAGCCACTGGTCCCGTTCCGCTTCATACTGGGTACGTAACTCCGGTTTCACCAGGGACTCCCAATCCGCATTAGAAACGGCCATGTAGGCCGAGTCGGTATCCATTTCCATGAGTTGCCAGTCTGATGGATTAAAATACACACCCATAAAATCATAGAGAAACTGCAGCATCCTCAGCTTGGCCACCTGGTATACCATACATCCAATCTGCAGGGGTAAGTTGTACCGGATAGTCTTCTTGGCTGAAGTGACTTCATAGGTGTCGTCATCGATGACCTCCACGGACCGAAACAGAGGAGAATTCACTTTTTTGCGGATTTGGGCAGTAGTACAAATGTTCACGTTGACGTGCTTATCCTGGTTCGTTACCGTTTTTCCGTAATAACCATTGCCAGTCAGCTTCCAACATTCACCGATGATGGCCTCACTCGGGTATTCATCACCTTGACGACGGGCCGACGTCACGATGTCGGCATTCTCCGCAAAACAAGCGTCGGGTACGTACTGTATCACTTGATATATTTGGGTAATTTCCAAACCGTGGTTCATGTACCACTGCAGTAAGGGAGTGCCCAGCAAGATTTTCTCGGCCCACATACTACCAATCAACATCCGTCGAGGTTGAGGCAAACACTCGTGTTGCTCCGCATAGGTCCTCATGGTGTCCCCAATATCAGCCCGACCCACCAGCGTGTTCTTAAAGATGGGAGGGCACTGGGCGAAGAGAGGCTTGAGAGTGTCGGGAACATGCAAATCACATTCGACAAAGCCGTAGAGGTCCCCCGAACGAATGGCGTCCAACATCTGTGGCAGACTCAGAGTCGCCGACGACTCAAGGGGTACTCACGCTCTTTTAGGAAACGTCGTAAATGGGGCAGGGCCTGGCACATCGTGTGAAATTCACACTCCCACATTTCAATCAGATGGTATCCTCTCTCTTTCACATAATCACCGTTCGCCACCACTTCTTCGCGTAATTCTTGCGGTGTTTTTCCACGTCGCTCGTTGAAGCGTCCAGCGCTGAAATGGCATTCGTGGCCGTGCCAATAGCAACCGTAAAATTGGAATACGGTGGGTGTGCTCCCCACCAGGGCAAACCCATCGACGGGAAGTCGACGATCTCCTATGCGCTTCTCTGTGGCGTTGGTCTGGTGTCGTATATAAATCGCCCGTCGATAGGCTTCCCAATCCAACCACTGATCAGCCAGATGCTTGTAGGGTGTACGTTGCGGTGTAAAATGCCGATCTTCCGCCAACCAACGTGTATAATGGCCACTGGGCATAGGTTGGGCCAGCGACCACAGGTACAAGGCATTCGCATCGAAACCGATGATCTTAGCACAGGGTTTTCCACTGGGGAGAGTAGTGACGTCCTTCTCGTGATAACGGTGAAAAATAAGACTCGGGCCGCCCACAATGTTCTGCTTTAGACAATCATGCATGTCTGCATCTTTTTGCTGTATCAGCGAGAAGTACGTAGCACACTCTTGAAAAAGATGGCGAAGCGCCAGACCCGGTAAACTCAAGCACTCCTTGAAGA
Organism: Hanleya hanleyi; assembly: GCA_036873755.1. Taxonomy (NCBI): domain Eukaryota; kingdom Metazoa; phylum Mollusca; class Polyplacophora; order Lepidopleurida; family Hanleyidae; genus Hanleya; species Hanleya hanleyi. The sequence continues at coordinate 5,879 of JAVTVY010049471.1, forward strand.
TGTCGACGTGCATTTGGCGACGAAAGAGTTGCACCATTTTCTCGGCCGCTTCGAGGAAAGGAACCACATCTAGGTTATTATACCATCTCAGGAAATCTCGCAAGGTCTGCATATGTTGATCGTTCCATACCTGCTGTAGTTCCCGGTACGTGTCTTCCGGACATTCCACTTGCTTCAAATCATCAAAGAAGGCGTGCCGGGGTGGCAACTGTGTTTCCTGCAAACGGTCGAGCGATGATATATACGTGTAAGGGAACCTCCCTTTGGTTTGTGCACAGTTATAGGCCTTGACCCACTGATCATAGCTACAATTAGGAGCTAAATAGTTCCGTACATCCAGGAAATGCAGTGATGTGGTAGTGAGGGCCATATGATTATTGATCTTCTTGATCACGGACTTGAGGGTATTCGACTGGGCCAAGTAGGGGTAAAGAAATTCTTTCACCATGTTCAAATCATAGCGTCCCGAATTGAAACCTAGCACCGGTAACTGACCTAGATATTGTAGGAAGCTCACTTTCAATTTCTCCGCATACGGTTTCGGTAAAGGCACATCCTGCGACTGCAGGGGCTCGGGCTCCGACTCGGACTCGGACTCTTCATCGTCACTAAACGCTACACCCGGTATAGGAATACGATCGTCCAGCTGGTCCAGTACGTGCTGGAACTTGGACACCAATAGTTCTGTACTAGCCGCACTGACTTGCTCTAAATACTCCATCATGCGGGTGATCAACTCATGGGATTCCCCCGTGGACACGAAACACACCGGAGCAGCGTCATAGCCAGGTACGTTGCTGGAAATACTGACACTCAGAGGAATATGGCGCTGCGTCCACTGCGTTTTCGCTGAAAACATGTCCATGGGCTCCAACAGGGCCTCAAAATCGTAACACGCCCGGTAGGGAAAATAACGATCCACCTCCGGTATCATCACACCCTCATCGGCCAGTTCCTGGAAAATAGTAGGTGCATTATGATACACACCACCCGGATATACTCGCTTGACACTGTTGTCACAGATTTTCTCGTGGCGATGTAAGTTGTAAGACTTTTTAAACACCCGATGGCATTGGGCACAACTGAAAGACTGAGCGTACTGGCTCATATTGGAGATAAGCGAAAAATGACTCACGCCATTGTCGTCGAACACATTGACTTTCATCGTAGCAGCATACCGTTCTGTTGAACGACGAACCAATTCAGCCACAAATGTATCCTCCTCGCATCGTAATCGGTATACAAAGATATTGATGTCGAACAGTGTTTCCACGTCATCCAAATTCTTGAACGGCACTCCACGGAAGTGCCGCTTATCCAAGTCTTGCTGCTGTAAATACTGTTCCCAATAGTCATCGGCCACTGTGTCACAAGCCTTGGGGTTACACTCGCTCACATGCACGGCCAAACACCGAAACAGACATTTCCGGTCTTTGTAGGGCCCCTTTATCCCTGCTGTTAATGCATACAGACCGGGTCGATGAAGCAACCACGGAGGGAGTAGTACAGGAGCACCGATAGGATGATCTCTCATTTTCGTGACGAAAAATGTGACGTTGGTGACCATTTCCACAAACCATTGGGTATTGGGGCGTTGCAACCGGGCCCATTCCAATGGATCCAACGTAGTCAATTGGTCGATGAGTGGCTCCAGAGAAATCGCATCCGTCACCGTGAACGGCTGATCAAACACATAGGTATTATTGCTGGGATAATAATACCGCACCTGATCCGTCTCCTTGTGCCGTAAAATGTACCCGAATGTCATATTCAACTTGAACGCTGTCACCTGATCTCTGAAAATGTTCTCGGCATAGGTAGACAGATACGTGAGGTCCTGCAGCCGAAAGTTATACAAGTCCAATAGACGACGGTCACGGTGAAAACAATGGCGTATGGTAGCCCAGTGACGTTGATAAATGTCCCTGACACGCTCGTCTTCAGGCAAGACTTCAACCGGAAGGTGCTGCTGGGTCCCAGGGAAAATCTTCTCCACGTCTCATGCTTTTCGTCTCATACAAGCGGATAGGCAAGCAGGCAGACAGACAGGCAAGGCTGGCAGGCGGGTCAGGTCAGGTAAGTGAGATTGCAATGAATACACCCCTACCCTAAAAATCGACTCCTTTTATACGTTTTTCTACAATCCGCCATCTTAAACCCGCCACCCACCACCATCCACCACAGCCGCCATCTTGCACCCGCCACCCACCACCATCCACCACAGCGGCCATCTTAAACCCGCCACCCACCACCATCCACCACAGCGGCCATCTTAAACCCGCCACCCACCACCACCCACCACAGCGGCCATCTTAAACCCGCCACCCACCACCATCCACCACAGCCGCCATCTTGCACCCGCCACCCACCACCATCCACCACAGCGGCCATCTTAAACCCGCCACCCACCACCATCCACCATACACCGACGCATGCTGCGCCATCTTAAACCCGCCACCCACCACCATCCACCACAGCGGCCATCTTGCACCCGCCACCCACCACCATCCACCACAGCGGCCATCTTGCACCCGCCACCCACCACCATCCACCACAGCGGCCATCTTGCACCCGCCACCCACCACCATCCACCATACACCACACGCATGCTGCGGCCATCTTAAACCCGCCACCCACCACCATCCACCACAGCGGCCATCTTGCACCCGCCACCCACCACCATCCACCACAGCGGCCATCTTGCACCCGCCACCCACCACCATCCACCACAGCGGCCATCTTGCACCCGCCACCCACCACCATCCACCATACACCACACGCATGCGCACATCGCCACTTGTCACGTCACAACAGGTTCTGCGCATGCGCAGTGAAGCGCTGTTAACTCAATTGACTCTTTGTATACTACTTATAATTTCACGTGACCAAATATGGTGGACGAAATATGGCGTACACAAATTATAGTCACGTAAACATATATGGCCGACGCTTGTTTAAAAATTATAGTGATTTGATCAGATATGGTGAGTGTATACTTCACTTTGATTGGTCGAATGTGTCACCCCTTGTAGTCTTTGACTGCTCCTAAACCTTCGACTTGAAAATGAACCAGCTTCTCCTGCCACATGCATACTCGATCTCCACTCTGCAGGTGATTGCTCCTTCTGAACCCCGCTCCGCCTGAACCTGTGCAAACTCTTGGGGCGTGAACTGCTACAGTTTTCACTACCAACGAATTGACCACTCATGTTTGTCTTGTGTGTTCAGCTTGGCGGATCAAAGCCGACTGATTGTCGTCAGTGGAAGCATGACGGGGGCTTATCTTTGCGTGGTAAACAGAAACAATTATACCCAGCGTTGAACAATTGCAATCATATGATTATCTTATTCGTTGGTTTTTATATTTAGTTTTGTTTACCACTAGAAAGTATTAGGCATGCAGTTTGTGTGCATTATCTGGGTATTATTCCGCATTCAAAATATAAAGAAATCCTCTGCACTGGCATATTATATACATCAGTATTATATAAGTACGTCAAATGTCAAGTGTGTGGGTTTTCAACTTTCACTACTACTGAACCTCCGAGGTTCATTGAATACTATTTATTACCTTGGAGGTTCTTCAAGTTTGCTTTCCTGTAGGTGCCATATTACATCGACGAAGAATCTGGTGTCAAGCTGTCACAAAGCAAAGCCATATTAAAATATCTGGCCAGAAAACATGACTTAGGTAGGTTCTAAAACTGTCTCCAGTAATACGGTAATAGTGGCGCTTTGGGCCCATTATCCCGGACTGGCAATTGGTTAGCTTATATGTCTCCTGGAGGGTTTTTAATGGTGAATATTTGGCTCAGTAAAACATCCAACCAATCAAGTTTATCTATGTAATGTTTAATCATCCAACCAAAAAATCATCTGTGATGTTCAAACAACCAACCATAAGATGTTCTCTGTAATATAATAAAACTGAAAAAAATATTTCATTCTCGTAGATTCATTATTTCAAAGTTATTGTATTATTTATCTTTTATTGATCATTAGTCGCAAAAACAGAAGAGGAAATCATCCGAGAGGATCTAATCTTGTTCCAGTCCATGGATTTCCAAGATCAGTTCTTCGCTGTTACTTATAACCCGGACTTCGTATGTACACCTCGAAAGTATAACATACATAAGCATGCATGTGCTGTCATACTCACCTTTGATCTCACAAAACCTAAGGCACTCTCAACGTAAAAGTTTATTAATCGCATATTCTAGAAAAACGCAGAACAGAAGCAATCAGATATTGCAGGATGTATGCATCCCCGCTCCCCCGCCCTCTTTTCAGGCTGCGGGCTAAAAACATGACAGAGCACATCAGTAGTATATAAAACTGATTTCAAGTCATATTTTCCAGGGATGTAACTCTTGATGCCCTTTTTTCCAGGTTAAAGTATAGGGGGCGCCACATCGCCTTTTACCTCTGTGGCGCCAGGGGGCGCCACCAGCTCAAGGTCACGTGGAGGTCAAAAGTAGTTCCGGCAACCTTTAACCTTTGTATTCCTCCGCGGTCTGGCGGTGATGCCGTCACTTCCGCGGACAGAAAGTAGTCCCATGTCAACTAAGTGACTTCCAATGTTAATGTATACGAGGAATGCCTAAAAGAGTATGGGAATAGACGTTTTGTTACCGAGGTGGGTCCCTAGTGGACCGAATGTGTTGTGGAAGGTCTCAAAGTGAAGCGCTCCTCGAGGGCCATTCACTCATGGGTGGGTGCATGTAAAATTAGGATTTTTTCCCGAAAATATAAAAAGCGAAACACGGACTTTACCCCTAAAATAGGGGAAAACCCCTATCAACTCTAGCCAAAAGGGCTAATATCGGTCCCCGGGCTTGTCGGGGCCTGCCTATCAAGTCAATGAGGTGGGTGCATGTAAAATTAGGATTTTTTTCCGAAAATATAAAAAGCGGAACACGGACTTTACCCCTACAATAGGGGTCTGTATTATACAATATAAGGGAAAATGCCTGTATGGGGTATGGGGATGGTCAATTTTTACTTTTTACTATGGGTTGTCAGCGAATCGGTGACATTTTTGGGAAAAGTCACCGAGGTCTGTATATAGGCTCATACTGACTATATGGGGGGAGGGGTGGTCAATTTTTTTTATGGGTGTTACTATGGGTTGTGGGGTCTCGCTTTTCTCGTCTCGCCGAGAAAAACACAATGGGAGGGGTCCCGGAGCGAATCGGTGAAATTTTTGGGAAAAGTCGCCGAGGTCTGTATATAGGCTCATACTGGCTATATGGGGGGAGGGGTGGGCAATTTTTTTGTGGGTGTTACTATGGGTTGTGGGGTCTCGTTTTTCTCGTCTCCCCGGGAAAAACACAATGGGAGGGGTCCCGGAGCGAATCGGTGAAATTTTTGGGAAAAGTCACCGAGGTCTGTATATAGGCTATTTTTGGAAAAGTACCGGGTAGGTGTGGATAGGCCCATATAGCTCCATGCTGGCTATATGGGAGTATAGGGTCAACCTGGGAAATTCACATACGTTCATTGTGATATAGGTTGTTTGGATTTGTTTTTCACGTCTCGTCATTTAGAACACGATGGGAAGGGTTTCGAAGCGAAACGGTGAAATGTTTGGAAAAAGTTCACCGAGGCCTGGGTAAGCCCACAGGCCTATACTGCATGGCTATGGAGTATAGGCCCATACGGGGTGGGCGTTTTGGGGTCTAGGTGAGCCCCTAATGATCCTATGGTGTCGTATGAGGTCTTATTTTGAAGCTCTCGTGGAGAAGTTCGTCCGTTTTCAATATTCTGCGCATGCGCAGTCTGGTCCGTAGTATAGAAAGCAGGCATTTTGGGAGTATGTGGGTGTGTGTTTGGAGTAAAGATGGACCGCTATGGGTCCGAATGAGTCGTGGAAGGTGTCAAAGTGAAGCTTGTGTGGGGTAGAGTCAGAATGGCGTGTTTTTAAAATGCAAGTCGCGTCAATCTGCGCATGCCCAGCGGATGGATGGGTGTCATGTAAGAGATTGCTAGGAACATTTATGGGCTCGTCCAGACAATGTTCGATGTTGTCAGGCGTATGACTCGAAACCGTAACGGTGGGGTCCGGCTGGATATCCAGGCTCTTCTGAACTGTGGATATAGGCGGGCTCTCCGTCATCGCATCACCAGTGGCGTTCGTCTCTCCGGGCTCATCTTCACTGGGTCTGACCTTCCGCGGCTCCTCTTCAGTGGAAAGTTGTCGCCCAAACCGTAGAGACGAGGCATGAATCAAATGCTGATGCCGTCTTAAGTGACTGCGTCGTTTGAAGAGTTACATTGTTCCGTCGCGCCCTCGTGGAATGAGCCTTCGTGGCGCAGTAAAGGATCTTTCCGATTATATGACCGTGCGCAGGTTATACAAGTATACCGTGCATCGATGTTGGTGGAGGCCTTGTGGCGGTGCAAGTCGTGCAGACGAGTAAACTGCTTCTGGCAAGTTGTGCAAGTGAACATCTTGGTGGTTGACAGAGTATCTGATGAAACGGCCAGGCCGCTTCCCTTTTATAGCACGCTAGCTGGTGATCTATTTTTAGCACACTCAGTTCAACTATCCCCAATTCGAGGGCCGAGATGTACTGGCGTACGACTGAACCGCATTGTGTGTGTGTGTGTGCGTGTGTGTGTGGGCAGTGGATTTTACATCCGGCATCTGCGCGCGCTACAATACCGGATAAAAGTTGCGCGCAGGGGCCAAAGGTCAGTTCCGGTCACGTGAACGGAAGCGGAAGTGACCTCACAGAGGTCATATGCAAATTATTGAGGTCAACAGGTGTCCAAAACCCGGCTGTAAGATGGGGACCCGGATGTAAAACCACAGTACCCGGATGGAAGACGAAGGAACGACGGGAAAAACCCACTTGGAAACCCGGATGTTGACAAGATCCCGGATGTAAAATCCACAGCCCACACATACACACACACACACACACACACGCGCGCGCGCGCAATGCGGCTCAGTCGTACACCAGTACACCAGTCTCGATCCTCGACTTGGGGTAGAGTGTGCTAAAAATAGATCACCAGCTAGCGTGCTATAAAAGGGAAGCGGCTTGGCCGTTTCATCAGACACTCTGTCAACCACCAAGATGTTCACTTGTACTACGTGCTCGAAATCATTCACTCGTCTGCACGACTTGCGCCGCCATGAGGCTACCAAGCACGAAGGAACCGCCCGGTATAGCTGTACGACATGTACACTGTCGTTTCAGCGCCCGGATCATTTAAAGCGCCACACACGTGCACGCCATGAAGTACCCAAGCGTCCATGCGAAGAATGTGGTCGGCTTTTCAAACTGACCAGTCAGTTGCTGCGACACCAACGCACACGACACCCTGTGCCGCAGCCACGTTTGCAGGTAGAAGAGCCCGTAGGCACCAATATCGAGACAGGGGAAACTCTCACCCATCGCACGAGGGCCGATGATGATGTCGCCCTAATTCAACTGTCAAATTCCGACGACAAGACCTTGGGCCAGATTTTGTATGACGTGGAGGGCAAAGTACACTTCGTGGACGAACCTATAAATGTTCCTAGCGATCTGTTACACGAAGACCATCCAGTGAGTGACATCTATCGGCGCCATTGGCCCATGATCCGGCACTGTTTCTACCGTCATCGCCCAATTCAATATATCTGCAATTTCCGACTGACCGACCTCGCCCGTCTACGTGGAAGCCATCTTCAACGATCAAATTACGGCCTTCAAGTTGAATCTGGCGTTTGGTTATGTGCTGCAGCATAAGGACACAGACCAAGCCCGATATTTTTACCCGAGCAGTAACATCCGGGTATTTGAGCAACCGTTTATCATCATTAACCGGGCGTCGATAGAGGCGATGATGGAGAAACTGGACACCGTGGATCCCTTGGAATGGGCCCAACAACAACGCTCCAACACACAATGGGCCGTAGAGAGGGTGACCAATGTCACGTTTTTCGTTACCAAGCTGATCGACCGCCCCCATCAGCTGAATGCGTCACTCATGCACTGATGAATACCATATCATGCCGTACATACTCTATAGGTCTACATGCTGATCATTGACGGCGTCAACGCCAGGTGGTGGTGGTGGTGGTGGTGATGGCGTGAGGATAATAAAACGTGTATTACGCAATGTGCCTGTTGTTGATGATGTCTCTTGGTTGTGTTTATTTTGAATGGGTCTGAGCATATTGATGCGATGAGAGGAAGTTTTCGAAGAGAACGTAATTCTACATTGTGCACGAATGGACATAAACACAAACACACACACGCGCGCAATGCGGCTCATGAAAAACACGGATGTAAGATGAGGACACGGATGTAAAACCACAGTACCCGGATGGAAGACGGAAGAACGATGGGAAAAACCCACTGGGAAACCCAGATGTTGACAATATCCCGGATGTAAAATCCACTGCCCACACACACACACACAAACACACACAGACACACACACACACACACACACACACAATGCGGCTCAGTCGTACGCCAGTATATCTCGGCCTTCGACTTGGGGATAGTTGAACTGAGTGTGCTAAAAATAGATCACCAGCTAGCGGGCTATAAAAGGGAAGCGGCCTGGCCATTTCATCAGACAATCTGTCAACCACCAAGATGTTCACTTGCACAACTTGCCAGAAGCAGTTTACTCGTCTGCACGACTTGCACCGCCACAAGGCCTCCACCCACAACGATGCATGGTATACTTGTATAACCTGCGCACGGTCATTTAATCGAAAGGATCCTTTACTGCGCCACGAACGCTCATTCCACGAGGGTACGACGGAACAATGTAAGGATTGTGGTCAACTCTTCAAACGACGCAGTCAGTTAAGACGGCATCAGCGTTTGATTCATGCCCCGTCTCTACGGTTTGGGCGACAACTTTCCACTGAAGAGGAGCCGAGGAAGGTCAGACTCAGTGAAGATGAGCCCGGGGAGACGAACGCCACTGGTGATGCGATGACGGAGAGCCCGCCTATACCCACAGTTCAGAAGAGCCTGGATATCCAGTCGGACCCCACCGTTACGGTTTCGAGTCATACGCCTGACAACATCGAACATTGTCTGGACGAGCCCATAAATGTTCCTAGCGATCTCTTACAGGACACCCATCCAGTGAGTGACATTTATCGGCGCCATTGGTCCATGATACGGCAATGTTTCAACCGTCATCGCCCTATTCAAGATATCTACAATTTCCGACTGACCGACCTCGTCCGTCTACGTAGCTACGTGGAAGCCATCTTCAATGACCAAACTACGGCCTTCAAATTAAATCTGGCGTTTGGTTATGTGCTGCAGCATAAGGAGACGGTCCAAGTCCGATACTTTTACCCGAGCAGTAACATCCAAGTATTTGACCAACCGTTTACCATCATTAACCGGGTGTCGCTAGAGACGATGCTGGAGAAACTGGACACCGTGGATCCCTTGAAATGGGCCCAACACCAACGCCCCAACACCAAGTGGACAGTGGAGAGGGTGACCAATGTTACGTTTTTTGTTACCAAGCTGACCGACCCCCTCGGCTGAATGCGTCACCCGTGCACTGATGAATACCATAACATGCCGTACATACTCTATATGTCTACATGCTGCTCGTTGACTTGAGCTCAGTAAACACTTGTACCTAATGTGACGGTGCGTTAAATAATAAAACATGGTGTTTGATATTTCAATTTGTTTTGTTGTGAACATACTAAACATGCCCAGGGCGGCTCCCCCAGCCTGGGTATGATGTAACATTGGGGATAATAAACTGTATGAACATTGCTGAACTTGTTGTTATTCACGACAACGGCTATGGTACAATACAGAACAGATATGGTATAATACAGGACATATACTGTATAATACAGGACAGATTTGGTATAATACAGGACATATATTGTATAACACAGGACAGATATTGCATAATACAGCACAGATATGGTATAATTCAGGACAGATATGGTATAATACAGCACAGATATGGTATAATAGAGGGCAAATATTGTATAATACAGTACTGATTTGGTATAATACAGGACATATATTGTACAATACAGGACAGATATGGTATAATGCAATAGAGGAGAAATATTGTATAATACAGAGCAGATATGGTATAATACAGGACATATATGGTATAATGCAGGACAGATGTGGTATAACACAACAAAGATATGGTATAATGCGTGACAGATATGGGTGGTCCATCTCTACACCAAATACCTTTCTTCACTGCCCCAAAATGCCCACTTTCGCTACTATTCCTACTGATGACGTCACCGCTGACGTCACAGATGACGTGAACATCCCTCAAATCTGGATGTACACCCCGAGAGCTACAAGATAACACCTCCCACGACACAATCGGACCAAGGATGGTCCATCTCGACACCAAATACCTTCCTGCACTGCCCCAAAACGGCCACTTGACTTACTACACAACCAACTGCGCATTCGCAGATTGACGCGACTTGCATTTTTAAAACACGCCATTCTGACTCTACCCCACACAAGCTTCACTTTGACACCTTCCACGACCCATTCGGACCCATAGCGGTCCTTCTTAACCCCAAACACACACCCACATACTCCCAAAATGCCTGCTTTCTATACTGCGGGCCAGACTGCGCATGCGCAGAATATTGAAAACGGATGAACTATTAGTCCAGTCGGATGCTCCTCCACGAGAGCTTCAAAATAAGACCTCATACGATACCATAGGATCATTAGGGGCTCACCTAGACCCCAAAACGTCCACCCCGTATGGGCCTATATCCCATAGCCATGCAGTATAGGCCTATGGGCTTACCCAGGCCTCGGTGAACTTTTTCCAAAAATTTCACCGTTTCGCTTCGAAACCCTTCCCATCGTGTTCTAAATGACGAGACGTGAAAAACAAATCCAAACAACCAATATCACAATGAACGTATTTGAATTTCCCAGGTTGAACCTATACTCCCATATAGCCAGTATGGAGCTATATGGGCCTGTCCAACCCTACCCGGTACTTTTCCAAAAATTTCACCGATTCGCTCCGGAACCCCTCCCATTGTGTTTTTCTCGGCGAGACCCCACAACCCATAGTAACACCCACAAAAAAAATTTGACCACCCCCCCCCATATAGCCAGTATGAGCCTATATACAGACCTCGGTGACTTTTCCCAACAATTTCACCGATTCGCTCCGGGACCCCTTCCCATTGTGTTTTTCTCGGCGAGACGAGAAAAACGAGACCCCACAACCCATAGTAACACCCACAAAAAAAAATTGACCACCCCTCCCCCATATAGCCAGTATGAGCCTATATACAGACCTCGGTGACTTTTCCAAAAATTTCACCGATTCGCTCCGGGACCCCTCCAATTGTGTTTTTCTCGGCGAGACGAGAAAAACGAGACCCCACAACCCATAGTAACACCCACAAAAAAAATTGACCACCCCTCCCAGTATAGCCAGTATGAGCCTATATACAGACCTCGGTGACTTTTCCTAAAAATTTCACCGATTCGCTCCGGGACCCCTCCCATTGTGTTTTTCTCGGCGAGACCCCACAACTCATAGTATGAAAAAGGTTACATGTAAGCACTGGTTTCTTCACCATGTTACAATACAGGAAGTTGTATAAAGCAAGTTATAAAAGTATTTGTGTTAACAAACTGAGATGAGTTTATAATCAAGATAATGCCATATAAGCTATACATGTACTATGAACAATCTAAGTCGATGAGTTTAATCAAGATATAAGGATAGATAGGCATGTATTATGAACTACATGTACATGTATATAATGTGGCCTTATGGAGATCTTACAGAGATACAATAGCTGATAAATTTTGACACTGTATATGCTAGGTTGAAAGGGGGGTCTAGAAATATATGGAGAAAATCATCGAAACGGATAAAAGGTGACACTGCACATCTGCAAGATGCTCAGTGAGTTTCGAAGTTTCATTGAAATGCCTTTGACGAGGCGTGAACTTCCCGAATATTCATATATAAATGTGAAAATCCTATATCATCCGTGTCGGAGTTTTCATTAGATTCGAACACATATTTTGCGACAGCTGTAATTAAACAAATAACATTTTCATGATAAATGTGCTTTTTTGTAAATATGCCAATTTTAGCCACGGATTCCATGGAAAAGGTTTAGAAGGTAAATAGTCACCATTATTGATATCGTTTTATCTGCCTGGCACAGGAGGTAAAATTAAAGTGCCAAACAAATTAGGCTCTCTGACGACCCATTGTGATCACCAGTGTCTATAGAGCCTAATTTTCAAAATTTTCAAAATGTTTTGTAGTTTTGGTTGGGTTTTTACCCCTCGGCCATTTTGGCCTCTGGGTATTGTCGTTGCCATGTACGTCCGTCCGTCCATACGTACGTCCGTCCTTCACCGCATTTTAGGCAAAACCGCTTGAGACACAACCACTAAATTTTGAACACTTATTTATCTAGTTCCAAATCAAACTTATCGAAATTGGCTCCCTTATGCCCCTTTACAGATATATTAATTTCTACTTCTGTCCTATATGCTTGAATGTAACCAACTATATCTGCAGAACTGTGTTCGCCTCGGCCCTTATTTAACAGAGTTATGCTCCTTTTTGGGTGCTGTTATCTCTGATTTTGTGATATATGCTTAAATATAACCAGTTATATATAATTAACTGTGCTTGGTACAGCTACCAAATTATGAGAAATCTTTTTTATCCAGTTGTAGTCTAGATACCTACAAAAAAATAGTTGTCTCAGCCCGCATTTTATAGAGTCATGCCCCTTTCGGATGTAATAATATCCAATTTTGTGATCTGTAGTTGAATGTACAAGTTATATCTGAAGATCCGTGTTCAGTGCAGGTGCTAACTTTTGGAAACTCATTTATCTACTTGTATTCTTACCTCTCGGCCATTTTGGCCTCGGGGTATTGCCGTCGCCATGTACATCTGACTGTTAGCTCATTTTAGGCAAAACCGCTGGTGACACTTTCACCAAATTTTTAACACTTATCTATCTAGTGCTAAGTCAGATGCCTATCGGAAGTGGCTCCCCTCGGCCCATATTTTATAGAATTATGCCCCTTTACAGGTATATTAATTTCTATATGATTGAATGTAACTAACTGTAGCTGTATTCCATACACTGATCTGTTGATCATCCCACTTAGTACTATCTCTTCCCCAATTCACACTCCACATGGGTCTAAATCACTTGGGGAAAGCCGAAGGGTTTTGATTAGATGAATCTCATGTTGTTTGCGTTAGGGTTTTTCTATGGTATGTTTGTTTGGGTTATCGTCGCCGTGTGACCATTAAGGTTAGGTGCGACGTTAAACTCCAAACAACCAACCAACCAATCGTTTTATCTGCAGATGGCAATTAAGCAGTAAAACACAACCTTAATATTGTCTGACAACTAACCAATCAAACACCAGCAGCATTTCTTGTCGGTTCCTTTGAATTTTAGTGAATCTATTTGCCGAACTGTCCTATTTGCCCCCTGCTATTAAATTCGTCTTTAAAGGAACCTAATTCTGTGGAAAATCACATCTGAAGGTTTTAAACATCTTCGTCGGAAGATTGGAAGACAACCCTTCCAGTTGTCCAGTTAGTGTAGAGGCTCCTTGTATGATCGGTATTACCAAGATTGTCAATATAATTGTTCTATAATTCTTTTAACTCAGGAGAAACTAAGAGAAAACTACGTCAAGTCTCTGCCCGATAAGCTGAAATTGTATGAGAAATTTCTGGGTGATCGTAAATTCTTCGTTGGAGACAAGGTATGTGATCTTAACACCCAAATCAATACTCGCTATTGTTTCACCTCTAATAAGATTGTAATAGAATTACATTACAATAACTCGTCACGGTCAGGTCAGTGCACCTCTGGGGCAAGGATTATTATTTTCATGCAATAACAATACCAGAAGTAATTAATTTTATATTAACTGCAGTGGATGTCACCCATACTCCCTATCGTAGAAAATCCCCACCAGGGATACTCGGGATGGATGTCACTCGCATTGGCTGTTATGAGTATCTTGTTTTCAGCATAGCAATCCTAGATTCTGAATATCCCATTCCAGAATAGACCTAAACCCTGATGACGTTCTCCGCCTCCCAGTTATCCTGGAATTGCTTACATAACACGATATCAATTTCTCAGCATACAGAAAAGGTGCCGCAAGGCGTGAAGTCCTACATGTACTAAATTAATGGATTACAAAACCGACTATCAGTTTGGGATCGCGCGTTGGCAATTAAATTGATGTCGTGTGTCATGGGGTGCTGACAGGGTAATTGAGTGTAATCAGTGTAATCAGTGTATTATGATCCCCACTTGTCATGGATGTGCGTTGCATCATGAGACAAGGGGAATAAGACGTCATCATGTTTCAGGTCTATTAGAAGAAAAATGACCGTCTCAAGCTAGGGTTAACCAAATAGTTTCTTTTTATTATTAGGGGAACATTTGAATGAGGACAGTAAAGTGGAGAAAATAAAATTGGAACAATACAACAACAGTACATTATTTTGTTATGACAACAAAATAATGTCAAAGATCCCTTTCAGACTAGAACAGGGAATGAGAATGATATATGGAGAACAGTAGCATGAGAACAGAGAAGAATAACATTATTTTATTATGACATTAGAATGAGAACAATACAATGCGAACAATAGATTATTGAAGATAATAAAATTAACCCTACCTGGCCTACCAAACGTTCTGCGCTATCTCCGAAACGACGAAAAATTGAGAGCTGAAACTCCGTTTCTTTATAGTTTATCGTATTGGGGTCATTGGGCTGTTTGCATAAACCTCGAGCAGAGGATCATGGGTAAATTCAAGATGGCGGCCACGTGGGGTACCAGAAAAGTGATGTTTTTGTCATATTTCTTCAAAATTTCTACTTTTCCGCGATGAAAAGTGGGTAAAAACTATTTTATTTCACATCACATTATTATTTACTAATTTATCATGCAGGTTTTGCGGAGAAATTGCACAAATAAAAAAAAATCGGAAAATCTGACCGAAAAATCTACATGGATGGACGTGCATGGACGTATAGGCTACTTGAAAATCGCCTAGTTCCGCCGATTTTCGTTCTATGTTGTCTCTGTGCATGTCGACGGCTTTGTTCGCCGCGATGTCCTAAAAGCTGTTGTTATCGTCATCCTCGACTACATCTTCGTCATTGTCGACATCATCGCCGTCATCGTCAGTATCGTAGCTGGAGATGTCCTCGTCTACATTGTCGCTGAGTGGGTCGCTGGAAACGTCATCTAGTACAAGTCTCTCGAAGACATAGCGCATGAAAAGAGGACTGTCAGTCCGTTCAGGTGGGTATCGTTCTGTCGAAAGACGGCTATCGTGAGTCCAACGAGTGTTTATTCTCAATTATTCGTTCGAACGCGTGTTTCTTTTGAGTGATAGCTCTACCGTACATGTCCTCCCAGCTTATGTTGGGTGTTTTCAACCCACAGGCTGTTCGTTCGATATTTATATGAATCGTATTATTGAAAAGACATTTCACACCCGCGACGAGTTTTAAGTACTGTCTTCGTAAACTTCGTCGCAGTAGAGGAGCCAATACATTATGCGCTAATATTTCGAATTTCTTCCTGGAATATGCTTTGCGTTGAAATTCTTTTTCTTTCGCTTCGAGTATCTTCTCTACTTCTCCGTACATACAAGTTTTAAAGGATTTTTATCATTTTTTTCCTCTGGAATATGTGTCAGAAGAGTTAGTACTTAACTAAGGATTTGGACGTCTTCCAACAATACGTAAGCTGCTCAAAATATCCGATTTGGATAACTAAGGACATATGGGAAACGTTAATCAATTTGCACTTGTCAATTGGATGCCCCTACGTTACCCTCCCCTCGGGCAGGCCTTGTTAAATTAGTCCAAGCCATTTCTTCTCCACGTGAGGTATTCCGCGTGTCGAAAACTGGTCTCTTGTTGAAATTTCACCGGGTCAAACAAATTATTTCGATCAATATCTAAATAGTTATTCATTTTATGCATAGGGGGGCCTATATATAACGTCCGGCATAGATAATAAATATGAATATGTGTTTACAAGTCGACCTTGTTTCGTGTGTGACGGTTCGTCTGCTTCAGATCCGCTGTCCCTTTGTTCCACCTCATTTCGGTCGTTTGGTACGGGTTCAAATTGATACGGCAGAACGTCAAGATGTCCATTTATGTCATCTGTATATAGATCATCATCACTGGCATATTTCGCCATGGTTTCGAATCGTTTTTTCACTAATTATACAGCGATATACGCGATGGAGTAATCGCAAATCCACAGCTTAATATATAGCTCAGACAGCTGCCTGCAGGAGACGATCGCTTGTCTGACGTCACGCCGTCACGTGACGCCTAAGCTCATTAACGGGTTAACTGGAGGAAACTGAGCTACAGGTCTTTAATTAAAAATGCTTACATACGCCCACAGGAGAGACGGAAATTGTTTTAAAAAAAATTCTTAGTTAAGTACTAACTCTTCTGACACATCTTACAGAGAAAATAAATATTGATAAAAATCCTTTAGAGAGCTGTCGCCATATCCCTTTATGGATATATTCTTCAGGAAATCCAGAGACTGTCCTGGGCTGAATGTTGGCTGTATCACGGTAGTTACTGGTTGCATAAAGAAGTCGGCCCGTCTCCTGCGGACTAGG
>JAVTVY010049472.1:0-22724 GCA_036873755.1 Hanleya hanleyi
TCGCCTAGTAGCATTTGCTAGATCCTGTATAAAGTGTGACGACGACTGGCTACTGGAAGTAGGATCTGTCACTAATATGATATCTCCATAGCGTATGGCACCATCATGTCCCATAGCATTGGTTCATAGCTGATATATGGTATCACCAGGGCTCCCTAGCGAGTGTAAAGGGGACGGTATCAGCAGAACCCACACCGCACCTATGGCAAAACATAATCTAGATTATGCACCCTAGGGATGCCCTATGTCATATAACATGATTTATAACCACCAATGTATGTAAACTAAGGAGTACGGGTCCATCAATGTGATCAATTATCAATATTACAATGTCTATTGTATATAGATACAGGAATTATTTGGAGATTCTATCTTTGAAGCGATTGTGAAGATAGACTTGGTGATATAATGCTGCAAATGAGACAAACTTCCACTGAAGTTTTTGGGTCTAACATTGTAATAAGGACTGGATTTCGGGCGAACATGGATTGGTCATTACACCTGATCGGGTGAGAAAAGGATTGTGATATATTTTAATATGTTTCTATAATATTTCCCAATAACATCAAAAAAGCCTTCCTAACTTGCAATAGGAAAAAAGTCTGGACCAGTTTGATTGGACGCCTCCCAAATTCGCTCTGATTGTGTCGCTTGAATAATCTCATTTATGCCAGTCGTAATCTCATTTATGCCAGTCGTATCTCGAAAAAAAATGTTGAATGTTGTATATGTTTGAGCAGATAAACCAGGATACCTGGCGTGGTGGGTCATTTTGAGAGCCGAATATTGAAGAATTTATTTTCTAATGATGTGCTCAGACGATTTACTCACATTAAGTAAGGCCGTCTTCTGACCTGGTAAGGGTCGCGTTCTTGTCAATTGGCACACCAGCCGTAGGGTATTGACATAGACATTGTCCATATCCGCTCAGCTGAGTTGCATACGTCATAGGTATATTGATCCTAATGAATGTAATTGCGACGATGGTATAAGCGGACTTGTAGTAAGTACCGACCAATATCGATAAAATCTAGTGTGCATGTTGTATAGCATTGCCGTTACTCCAAAGGAAACTAATACCGGTTTTAAGTATGAAACCGAGAGGATATTGCCTCATGCTTAGACCAATAGCCTGATGTGAGTGGCTGAACTCTTGGATGGATTATGTTTTTGCTATTACCTTTTCTCTTGAGCCGTCCGCCTGGATTGTTCCTGTCCACGTCCCATTGTTATGGCAAGCTGTCACTGGATGATAGATGGCTTTACTATTATTACCATTCGTTTCATTTTCTTTGTGGATTTTTGCTCCTTTATTAATTATCTGAATCTTATATGTCATCTATGGTAGAGAGAAAGACGGATGAGAATTAGGAGCCGCATCCCTACTTCCTGACAATATCTCTCTGCTAATTTAACGGTAACACGGGGTCGTGGTATACATTCCATCATAAATAACATTAGGCAGACATAAATCATGAGAATTGTGATTTGCGCAATCATAACATTGGTTAATATGGATTTAGAACTTGGCTTTTGTGTAGCAATACAAAAGACCAGTCATTTTCACAGAGATGCGGTAAATCAGGACTGGAATCCTTCAGTAGCGTATCCTAACAGAAACTAATGACCGAGATGGTTAGCGCCGAAATCCGCTCATTCCAATAGATTTCCGCAAGAAAAGAGCAACACTTTAAGAGTAACACTTTAAGAGCAACACTTTAAGAGCAACACTTTAAGAGTAACACTTTAAGAGCAACACTTTAAGAGCAACACTTTAAGAGCAACACTTTAAGAGTAACACTTTAAGAGCAACACTTTAAGAGTAACACTTTTTGGCGGTTTTCTCGAAAGAAATCTGACACAACGCGATATCGACAACCGGATAAACGAGAAATCTTTTTAGTTATGTATCCTTGCTCTCTAATTCTCTCAAGTGTTCAAATAATGCAATCATACGATATCCTTATATTACTCCATACTTCTGAACATGTACCCCACCCATATGTGCTGAAATGCTGTCTTCTTAAACGGATAGTTTTATATTAATCTGTGGCTTTCAGAGGAAGAAGAACTAGTTTTTGTGGATTCAGCCTACGATAAGTATAACTTATTTGTATTAAATTGAAGAGTTTGGAGGCTCCAGAAATCAATCTTCCTGTCACTAGTATTATATTAAAAGCTATACCAACACTGGAACTAATTCAATTTTGACCAGTGAACTTCCGGTGAATTAATGTATCTAAATACAAGACAAAGGTGCTGAAATGAAAGGTTACATTTCTGAATCTCCGTCTCTAATTGAGGCGTCTCGTGTCTCTGAGGAATGTTGAGTTAATAAACTTGTATGATAATAACACTATGGCACCTGTATTTTGAATAGCCTTTGATCGTACGGAACTAATTGATGTTTACATGCCTCCCCGATACAATCAGTAATAAGACAAAGTGGTTTCTCTCGTTCTATCACCTGGCTGCCGTCCCCATCAAACGTGGCAGCTATACTATTTCTAGATTGTCAAGTATGGTCTTAAAGAAAACGCTGCCAAACACTTTATGCATTTCCGATGGTTTGAAGAGATATCTGATGTGTTTTAATTATGGATAGGTTATTCGTGTAAATGGTATGGCGAAGGATGACACTTGCACATTGATTGTCACTTTGTCGGTTTCCGCAACACCTGCATTTCTATTGCGACCATGTGAGATGGTATCACGAAACATCAAATCAAATTCAGCGTCAATCAGATTTCTGATGTGGCAAGAAAAAGCACCGGAAAGCGAAATAAAACATGAACACACTCCATCGAGGTAACTAATAGATCCACCTGCTAATTTCTACGAATGTATTTTCCTGGTTCTCGAAAGAGCGCTTAATGAGAAACATGAGATCCTTGTAAATTGGAGCGATATGCAAGAGGTGGGAGAAATTGACGACGTCTGGCGACTAAAAAGCAACCACATTCAGACCCGAGAATCTCAGCCACGCTTTTATTGCAGCTGTTCATGTGGAGAATATGAAGTATCCACACGGCCCCTAGCACCGGCTTTAGATACGCTAGGTCGGGAGCTGTGATGACAGATCACCTCAAACAACTCATCTGATGCTAATGGATGAGCATCATGGACGTCTGATGGAGTAAACGCCTTAACATGGGATGACCTGGTAAATGCAAGAAACCTAGAAAAACTAACCTGTAATGTCCGACGTCGTACGGCTTAAATTTCCCACCGAAACAATAAACCTACATATATTTGTCGAGTGACATGTACAGAGGGCGGGCCTTGGGGACTAACGGTCCACCAGCAGAATCCTACCATATACAGGTAATAAATTGGAGCGATATGCAAGAGGTGGAAAAAATTGACGTCTGGTGACTAAAAAGCAACCATATGACTCTACAGGAAAGTATTCGTCGACACCTACATGTAATATTCAGACTCGAGAATACGGTGGATTCTCGGACGTAGCCTTACTATATCATCCGCGTTTTTATTGCAGATTTTCATGTGGAGACTATGAAGTATCCACACGGCCCTGCCGGCTTAAGCGGATTTAGATACGCTAGCTCGGGAGCTGTGATGACAGATCATCCCAAACAACTCATCTGATGTTAATGGATGAGCATCATGGACGTCTGATAGAGTAAACCCCTTAACATGCGGTAACCTGGTAAATACAAGAAACCTAGAAAAACTAACCTGTAATGTCCGACGTCGTAAGGCTTAAATTTCCCACCGAAACAATAAACCTACATGTATTTGTCGAGTGACATGTACAGAGGGTGGACCTCGAGGACTAACAGTCCGCCAGCAGAATCCTACCATATACAGGTAATAAATTGGAGCGATATGCAAGAGGAGGGAAAAATTGACGACGTCTGGTGACAAAAAAGCAACCATATGACTCTACAGGAAAGTATTCGTCGACACCTACATGTAATATTCAGACTCGAGAATACGGCGGATTCTCGGACGTAGCCTTAGGAGCTCATCCGCGCTTTTATTGCAGCTTTTCATGTGGAGACTATGAAATATCCACACGGCCCTGCCGGCTTAAGCGGATTTAGATACGCTAGCTCGGGAGCTGTGATGTCAGATCACCTCAAACAAGTCATCTGATGTTAATGGACGAGCATCATGGACGTCTGATGGAGTAAACGCCTTAACATGGGGTAACCTCGTAAATGCAAGAAACCTAGAAAAACTAACCTGTAATGTCCGACGTCGCACGGCTGAAATTTTCTACCGAAACAATAAACCTACATGTATTTGTCGAGTGGCAAAGGTTGTAAGGTCGTTCGATCATGGACGACGGCTGGCCACTGAATGTCGGATCTGACGCTGTTGTTACCAAAAAGAGGAGAATAAATGCTGCAGATAGTAGTTTTCATGGTTGAATCTGTTTGTTATAGCAACAGTTCCGCGAGAAATAAAAAAAAGTCATGGATATAAATAAGGTCTAAATGTATGAAATTATTTAGTTCCACATAAACGCACACCTATGACGACTGAACGACGGACGTTTATCGTTAAACTGGTCATGGGTGGCCGGGGGGGGGGGAGGGGGGTAATGCAACCGATAGTTTCCTTGTACACCCAATGAGTTGTAGGTTTGCCAGAAACGGCAACAGGAAAATGAGATAGCTGAAGGATAGGAATTTTGACAGTGTATGTACGTGATGTTTAACAAAATGTCCTATTTTACTCAAATTTAGATTTATTTCGTATGTGTTCTTCCTGCCATGTGAAGTGGGATAGAGATTAGGTGGGTATTTCACCGCCATGCAACACGACCAGAACGAAGTATGGCGTTATCCGTATCAAAGTTTTATAGCAGTTCGTGACAAGGTGACAATTCTTGCCTCTTCCGGTCATCGATCGATGAGTAGAGTGCAGAGAAAGCAGCTAGATTAGGGGAAAAAGAGGAAGAGCAACAAATAAAGCTAAAACGTCTGACACTTCTCACGAACTGTTCGCATCTCAATTGAGAGAAACGTTCACAAAGAAATCCTCTGCCTCTAAAGAAGTTATTCGAGAGAGAAAAGCAATCCCAGCTCACGTTGTTAGATTCTCACCGCTGCGTCGCACTTAACCGGCAAATAACGTGTACGGTATTGACCAAATTCCATACAATTCCTCATTGGGGATGCTCGAAAATGCGATTTTATAACAGCCCTTGAGAGCACGAGCAGCAGAGAATAGCTTGTGTCCAGCAACGGTGAAAATACACTGAATGAACGGGCACTGGCCGTAAAAGGTTGTAGAGCGAATTAATGGTAATGGTAAAAACAAAATCAATGTTTGGCTCTACTTATTTTTCAATTTCTGGCAGACCAGCCAAATCTTTCCACTTGTCCTTGTTTGGCTATTGCCGGAGCGTTAAGCTATCGTTCTGTGCAGATGTCTAAAACGCTGCCTATATTGCTCTTCGGGGACGAGAAGAGATCAACAACTGTAGGCCTATTGATCACTTTGTTAGTGAACAATGAGTGAGAGAAGATAAAAGTGAGACGCGTACAGCCAGTTTTTCCACAGTTTCACCATCGATTGATACATGTACATGTCTTGGAGCCAAGAACACTTCTGAACACCATTACCCATGCAGGTAAACCAGACCTGAGCGGCGGAAACAGGTTAAGGGCAGATATGATAGGATGACGACAATTCCAGGCAATGCTAACCAATTATATTGCTCAAGAGAAATATCTTTATGATAATTTGCCGTTGTCACTTAGCTTCATGTGTGATCAAAGCGAATAGACTAGGTTATCGCTACTATTAATCTTGACCACTTTATGGATCATGTAATATGGTAGTAAATTCCGGGATAAAGGCGGAAACTCTTAAAGGATGCTTTCTGTATGGATACACTAATTGAAGATCACCCAAGGCCGTCTGTTAGGATGAGACAATATCGTCTCCAGTCTTTGACTTTTAGTGTATGCAATATCAAGGGTTACTGACACCACAGGGTTTGTCAAATAGCAAGGCCTGGAAACGGAAGATTTAAATTTGGAGTATTTAGATTCTAGTATCTAGAAATAGAGAACGAATCTGCGCCCTGAGCTTTTCCCTATTATCAGATATTATTAAAAATCGTTGTCTTAAAATTCATCTATTTGATCATGCAAACGTACTACACAAAGGGAGATCGGTCTACTGGAAATATTCGTACGTATCACGAGTTGTTTAATCTGAGTTTGAAAACAAGAGACACCAGTCGTATTGATAATGATTTTGTTATATCCTGCCTTTTATTGTACTAATATATGGCTATGTTTAGACTTTCTAGTTACCTTCTATGTTTCACCATTGCACGAAATGAGACCATTTCGATTTACGCCGGCAATCTTCACAGTTCGTGACGCTTGAAGGCTCGTACGTCTTCAATGAGAGAAAAAACCGTTTACAACATGGAGCATTATCGAACTGAAAATTAATGTAACGATTTAGAGGAAACTGTAACTGAGCTATTAAGACAGACAAGAAAACTACCTGATATTGGATAGCACTTAATGTTAGTAGCACCTGTTTGGATGATGGTATTTGAGTCCCGGGCCAGTTGCTCCAAACGACCTGTTCAATAAAACTGTTCCCAACACCTGCCACTAGATGGCGTAACCGTCTCAGCTGAGCGTGACAGCCAAACTTCGCCATATTGGAAAACATGATTTATGTGTAAACACATCTCGTCTTTCACGTAGTAATTGCCGCTTTGCTCTCTCAAGCAGAGAAAAGGAACGATGAACTCCGTACTATCGCTATTCCGCATGAATCTCTTGACACTCATTCTCTGGGATTAAACTTTCGGCCATGAATTTCTGATGACACTGATTCTTTGAAACGGGAACGTCAAGTGGCTAAAATCGAAATTAAGAATTGAGGGACAGGGAATTTGACAGCCATCTTGACATGGATAATAACAGTACTGACAGCGGTGGGGGACATAAGATAACAAATGCCCGAGAAGATTTACAGGGAAAAGAGACATGAACTTAATGGAAATAAAACAGACAATTTTGCGAAATCAATAAATGACTTTTAATATTATCCCTCGGGAGAATCCTTGACACAAGGAAATCAGCCATGCATCAGGGCTTCTTTCAAATTAGCACTCGAGTCTTTGATTGAACTGCTTGTTTTTACTGTTGAAGATAGTCCAGGATTCCAAGAGAGTTGAATCACCTAGAGCAATGGGCCCTTGTAGATTGTATTATCAGAGTTGGGAAAATACTGATTGACCCTCTCTTCCCTGTTCTTTCGTGTTCTTTTTCACCAGTCTATAGATATCCCATTTGCTTAGCTACTTATTCAAGTGAATCACATGCTATACTAGATCATCAGCCAATTTGAATATTCATATATAGGTTTAAGTCCGACATTCATAGGGTGGACATGATTCATTCTGGCCTTTCTCAGTCCATAATCCAAGCACATTTTGAGGTTCGTGATCCATAAATCATGTATAGGCGTAATTACAAGCGTCTAGTCCGTCATTCATAATTCAGCCGTCGTCCATTAGAGAATATCCGCGTCCATAATCCAAAGACCTATTCCATTTTCCACATGACAGTATTAGCACCAAATTCAAAAAGACAATCATAGTATACATAAACATAAGCTTGTTTCCCGCAAGAGAGAAGCGGTCAACAGTTTTCAATGATGCCGGCAAGACATCATGATGTTCCAAAAATATCAAATCCGTATCGCTGATCAGTATTCTTAATCCGTACTATTCGTTATAGAGTCGTCATCTAAAAAAAAAGATGTATCTCAGTCACGCTTTGATTGTGGCTGTTCATATGAGTACCATGAGGATCTTGAAGTACATGGGTTCATACGGCCCCTAGCTCCGGGTTAAGCGGAATTAGACACAAGTTACGAAACGTAGCGCCATAGATCTTGCACGCTACGTTCGTATTTTGCTATCAGCATGCGATATGTATCGCCAAATTTGAGAAACTTTGAGTGGAGGCGCTTGGTGGAATAGCCCTGTTTTATAAGCTTCGCAACAATGTTTTGTAATCATCTCTTTTGTCATAAAGTCGACGAGAGAGAATGCCCGCTTCATTTTTATAGAGATAGAGATCTAAATAAGATGTGCCTGTAGGGCTATCTGTAGTTTCCTTCAAATCCAGTGAAGGTGGATATATATCCCTCACTGCGTCATTTATATAGTGATTACCCACAGCGAGAAGATCGTCTATATAGCGTTTGGTGAATGAGAAGGAACGGGCTTTGAATGGATCGGTTTTTTGAAAGCGCCTGCATATAGTCATATTCATAAGAGAACAGATACAGGTCAGCCAACAGGGGTGCGCAATTAGTATCCATTGGAATACCTATATGCTGTTGATATATTGTGTTGCCAAATTTCACATAGATATTTTTAATGAGAAATTCAAGCAACTCTATAACAAAGAAACATCCCATGAATGATATCTCTTGTATGTAGTCGAGCTAAAGAATGCTTTATGGCTTCCGACATTAATATATCTACGATCAGTTTTCTTGAACACAGATACTATTAATGAACTTAGACGGTCAGTAAGGTCCTGATGAGGGATTGTAGTATAGAGAGTCGAGAAATCCCATGTGGATACATGCCTGTACGGTATGTGACCTTTAGCATCAAGCTCTTCCGTAAGACATTTTGAGTTTTTCAATATCCACATACATTCAACGCCAGAGTTCTTAGAAATAGTGGCGCAATACCTTTCCCAAAATGCTTGTACCTCCTGAAGGGCCCTCGTCAATAGGGTTGAAAGAAGCTTGGTGGTGCAGCTTCTAGAACCAGCTATGAATCTAGCTTTGTATGGTGATTTATGCATTTTGGGTGTCCAGTATATTTTTGGTATGTCGTTATGATTGGTTGGAAGACAAATACCTCTTTCCCTGAGAAACTTTTGTGATTGTTAAATAAATCTTCCAGAGTAAATGCAGTTTGGGAGTAAGTAGACGTATTTGATGAAGATATGTCTACACTCAATTCTTTAACCAGCACCTGGTAATAGTAATATTTACATATGAATATTATATTATTCGAAGCTTTGTCTGCTGGGACTATGACGAATTTACTCTGGAGATTTGCTAGAACTTCTTGCGAATTGAGGTTTCTCAGAACTTGTTTTGCTTGGGGAAGAGTACTTCCGTCAATATGGCGGATTGTTTCAACGACCTTGCTCTTGGTGAGGTCCAGCCAATCAGCGAGTACTGTAGGTTCAACTTTTTCTCGCTTAGACCAACCAATAACGTACTGTTCCAATGCAGACAGGACTATCTTCTGGTCGGCCTTCAGATTTATTCTTCTTGGCTCTCTATATTTAGGTCCCTTCATCAGGAGTAATTTCAGACCCTTATCACTCACCACATCAAGGTCACCAGTCACAATATGTTTGCATGGCGTATAGATAAAGTTCGACGATTCACAATCACAACTATAGCCTCCTGACGTGTATAAGTTCCAGTCAAACTCCTGGACAGAATTGGAGTAATTGAATATTTTGGTGGCTATAGATTTAGTGCTTATATGAAATGCAAGGAGGTTCTGTGAACTTAAAATAGTTTGGTACAGCGTTGCGTACCTCTGGATCATTCAGGATTCGAGGTAAATTAATGATGTCCAGTCCTTTATCTAAGTAGTTAAGTTTCAAGAAAAGCCGATCTTGAGAGGTTTCGATTATGTTCACTGGACGATACAACCGAAAATACGCTATATCTTGACATACTTTAATGATTTTTGATGGTATTATATTTCCTGAAGACGCAGATTGTTGTATATCTCTGGCTATTTGATCTAAAGCTCTCAGAGGTAACGCATACAGAACTGTACGTAAGCTATGTATACTAGTGGGTGTGTTAGTTAAACCCACTAAGTAATTTAAAGTGATATGATCGTGAATCATCGAACTATTAAACTTACGCCAACCATGGCTGCGTTGTCTCCGTTGATGGGGTTTAAATAGTTGGGTAATGTTGGATATATTTGAACGACGGTTTGTAGCATTGCCGAACCCACTGACATTATCATTTAAACCAAACGGAAACACTGACCCAAGTTCTAGCATCCAGAATAATTCGCGCTCTCGGATTTTTCTCTCAAATCCAAAAGGGGAATCCTTAGTAGATGGATAGACGACGTCTATGATCTGAATACTAAAGTTATCCCAGCCGTGGTCGGGTCCAGAAAAATGCCTACCTATAAGCAATTGCTTTTCCCTAACGGATTTTCTGTGACCGTTCACCCTAAGATGGAGTCTTTGGGTGGTCTTGCCAACATACTGTTGACCACACTTCTTACAGGAAACTAAATAAATACAGTTTGTAGTAGAACAACTAAGATCAACATACGAGTTAACAGAATATGAGTTACCAGTTTACGTGGAACTAAATGAAGCTGAAGTATTAAAGAGTGGACACGTGAGACATCCACGATGTCCACACTTAGAAATTTTGAAATTATTACATGTAGAATTCGGTGCTAAATAATCATCAAGCGCAATATTACAAGGTTTGATGTCGTGGCCTTGCTTTGCTGTCAGAAATATATCTGTCATTTGGATTGAAAAAGGTCTTAGTGCATTTTGAACTATTAGAGACTCGGCCGAGAAACCTGCACTAAGGTTCCTCGGGTCTGTCTTCATATTTTTTCTTATAGTTGTGTTCATTATGTTTGTTGGGTGTGCAGGGGCCCGGCCTCGGGGACAACTTGTCCACCAGCAGAATCCAGGCATACACAGGTTAAAATTCAATATTCAGCCGTCGTCCACAAAAGAATTTTCAAGTCAATAATTGAAAGGCTTTGTTTTCGTACGACAGTATCCAAATATTCATGAAATGAAAATTGAAACGAAGCACAGGATGGTTTTCTGCAAGAGAGAAGCGGTCAAAATTTTCAGGGATGAAATAATTTTCAGGAAAGATATGATGTTAAAATCCTTATCGTTGACCAGTAATCTTTATCCAAATAAATCTCAGCCACTCTGTGATTCTGATTGTTCATTTGAACACCATGGACATGTAAAACATATCATGTTCAAACATCCTCTAACCCTAGGTTAAGCGGAATTAGCAACGTGGCGCCAGAGATCTTGTACTCTACGATTGTATTTTGCCGTCAGTGTACGATATTTATCTTATAATATGAGGAACTTTGAATGGAGGCGTTTGATGGTATAGCCCTGTTTGACAAGTTTCTTCAATAATATTCTTTGGTCTTGATTAAAATCATCGTATCTTGCACATAATCTAGCAAATGTTGCAAGGGAAGATTTGTACATGCCGAATGGAAGTCAGTATGTCGACACCTCTTCCCACTTCCCTTATATGTGTTGTAATTTTTACCTTTATATGGCGAAATTCTGCTGGTGGACGTTTCGTCCTCGAGGCCCGCCCCCTGTACAGACCTTTTGGTCTTTGATATATGTTGGCATTTGTGGGAAGTTGATGCTGGGTCGACATCGGGCCTTACAGACTAGACTTTTGTGTTAACTGCCGTCATTTTCATCTGACGTCGATACGGCTCCCAATCCCCAGTGTACGAGTTGTCACAGCGAAACAGCTCACCAATTATCAATATACGAGTTGTCAGAGCATTTCCATCATAGCTCTCTCGATTTGTACCTAATACCGCTTATGTCGGTGCTAGGGGCAGTGTTGTCATATCATCCAAGTTGCCACATGAACAGGTACAATAAAAGCGTACCTGAGATACAACACATATCACGAACCGTTAGATTCTTGGTATGTGCTTTAGAATAGGTTAACCGGAAGACTATACTGTGTGAAGTCATGTGTCTCTGTCAGTATGTCGGCACCTCTTTCCTTATGTGTGTTGAAATTTGTAGAATACTGCTGTCCAGAAATTGGTAGTCATTAGTTGTAAATGTATAGGTCAGTTATTTCCTTCAAATTCAATGGAGGGGGTATATATCCTTCGCAGCGTCGCGAATATAGTAAATTCTGGTATTACTAAGACCATAATCCATAATACTAGTGTATTCTGATGTTCTCCTGTGTATAATCCAATTGCATTCCGACGTTCGTAACTACATAATCCACGTACGTTTTGACGTTCTCAGTCCAAATCCAAGTATATTTTGACGTTTTTCAGTCCATAATCCCAAGTACATTCTTAAATTTCCCAGTTCGTGATCAAAGTACAATCTGGGGTTCCTCAGTTCCAAATCAATCTACCTTCTGACGTTCCCCAGACCATAATGCAAATACATTCAGACGTTAACTTTTTCCATAATCCAAGTACATTCTGACGTTCCCCAGTCAATAATCCAAGTACATTCTGACGTTCCTCAGTAAATAATCCGACTAACGCAAACTTGTAAGTCAAAGAATATTGACAAGATAATGCCAAGAGAGTACTCCATGACCCGGCACTAAAAACCTTATCACTAATAGTTTGGTGGCCCTTGTGATATTTAATGCAGTCAGAATAGCAGATGGTCGGATCATACCATAGGACTTCCATGATCCCACCGTCTTTGCATGTTACCGTTCAAACTCTGGTGTATTGTTAAACGATCTTATATTCCGTAGTAGAGCGACGATCGTGAATACCCAGACACTTTCAATGAAGTATACTTCAAAGCTAGATGACGTACGAAGACTATAGTCTAGCTCTCCATGCCCAGCACGATTGATTGCATTTAGGAAATTGCAGTAATGGTGTAACATCGCTCAGACAGCTAAATAGTAACCCATAGTCTGTGAAGTTCTGACCCTTCTCGCTACCATAATGCAGTTCTTGTTACTGGATCTGCATCTTCGCGACGTAATTATATCGCTGTCCAAAAAGTTATTGGACTCGTAGAGGAACATTATGGAATCAAAAGGAGTTTAATGGGACAGTTGTGTTTGACCTTATTCTGGGATATATTCCAGGTTCCAACTGATCCACTATGGGAAAATTCCCTGGTCAATGTGTCACGACCTAAGTAATTTGGGTTCACGGCTGAGGGTTGGATCACTGGTTTAACGGTTAGTGTTAGATCAATCCATCCATATTTTGACTACCATTCGTGAAATTTTTCAGACGAGACCGCTATTGCTGGTCCAGGTAGGTCTGGGTATGATGTAGTTGGATAGACAGATTTAAGTTCGTTACCGAGTGACTAATGTCTAGCAGAGGCGTTAGATCTGACATACATTATTCATCAGTCATCCACACAATGATTTCTGCGTCAGTAATCGAAATATCTTTTACATTTGACAGCTAGCACCAATTCTATACAGCCATACAATGGAAATTTGTGTCTTGTAAGAGAGAAGCGGTCAACAGTTTTCAGTGATGGTAGCCAGACATGGTGTTCTATTATTAAAATCCTTATCACTGACAAATATTCTTAAATCTCACTAAATTTCCAGGTTGGGAGCTAGCGTATAATGTATCTCAGTCAAGCTTTGGTTGTGGATGTTCATTCGAACACTAAGGAGATTTAAGACACCTGGCGTTCAAATGGTCCACAGTCACGGGTTAAGCGGAAAGAGACATTGTGTTGCGAAACGTATCGCCAGAGATTTTTCTTGAATCTCGTATCCATTCCTTCAATAAATGAATAATTAATAATTTTTCATTTCCATATAATTAGGTGCACGTCATCGCGGATTAATCGAAAATTGCAGACATTTGGGGCCTTTTGAAATCTTCTTATATATTTCTATTTTTAAGTCAGCATGGCAGTAGCATATCTGGCCCCGAATAATGATGCCCAGCCATATGCAGCCGTTATTGACAGTAAAAAACGACAAACTAGGTAAAAATATAACAACATAAAACGAATATAGCAACATAAAACGAACTACGCAAAGCGCTGAGAACACCTCAACCTTGAAAGTGTTTAAATAGAGCACTGGTTATTGGCCATCAATTGGCAAAGGTTCTTTTGAAGTTGACCTGGTGACCCGAAAGAGAATAACTCAGTCTCACTGATTTTCTGTCCTGTGACCACATACATGTAGATCTTTGATGCAAGTGTAGTGATCCTTGGCATAGTCATGCTTGCGACGTGGTGATAACGAAATCCACGGCATAGTGCGATATGTACGAGAAAACGCAGACATAATGCATAAGCAAACAGATGGACGGATATATCGTGTACGTGTAATGACCATTTTGGCTATAGTGCGTGACCAGATATGTGCCTGGTGCAAGTTCAGGCCTACAACTTAGCATTCCCTAGTTCTGGCTGTAACGAACAATTGGTAATAGGTGGATCAGCTTTGACCAATTTACCCGGACAAAATAGGCCAATGTCACTCCTTCTCGATGGACCACATGCATCTGTGATATCAGAGAGACTGCCACTTGCTGGACCTGTGAAAAAATGATTTCCATAAGTTCCTGCTTTGTGATCATATATATATGCGATTTGGGACATAGTCACTCTTGGGAGACGGTGGTAACGACCTTGACGACAATAACGCAAGGCCAGTTGGGGGCAGGGATAACAACTGCTTGCTAATATGTCACCAGGATTGTTGTCAAATATACTGTAACCCTCATAACACTGCCAATAGGAAAGATGATGTAGACACGCCATCTGAACACTATGTTCTACGCTCTGAAGAGCCGTCGTTTAACTTGAAAGTGCAGTTTCAGTTCTGTGACTAGAATAGAAAGTATGCCGGAAGTCAGAAAGGATTCGATGTCATCAGATTTAGAACCAAGGACTCTCAAGACGATGTTGCTCAATCATGTACAGCCAGAAATGATCTCCAGACATGCAATTTAAATGTCAGGACAGAAAAACACTGCCATAGCAACACTGTTCTAATGCTACTTTCACAATTAAACACCACAAGAAAGGTTGATCTGAGGTTGTAAATCGAACAGAAGCTTCATTGCAAGTCACAGAACACTTGCAAGGGGATGACGAGGAACAGCTAACAATGGGTGATTTCGCTTTGAAGTTAAAGGAACGAAGGAATGGTCACAAAACATTGTTCTTTGAAGTTAAACTAGAGTTCTTTCAGATGGAGTGTAGACAAAATGTTTTTGTTCTCATTGCATGGCAATGTGTCGGGAATTAGCATGGACTGGCATGACATATGCATCACTTGCTCGATCTACACCACCACTAATCCTACCTGGCCTGGGGGGGGGGCAAATGACCGGAACGACAAAAAATGAAGAGCTGAAACTCCGTGACTTTATAGTTTATCATATTGGGGTCATTTTGAGCCTATTTGCATAACCCTATGAGCAGAGGATTACGGCTAAATTCAAGATGGCGGCCACGTGGGGTACCAGAAAAGTGAAGTTTTTGTCATATTTCTTCAAAATTTCTGCTTTTTCGCGATGAAAAGTGGGCCCAAACTATTTTATTTCACATCAAATTATTATTTATTAATTTATCATGCATGTTTTGTGGAGAAATTGCATAAATAAAAAAATCGGAAAATCGGACAGAAAAATCGATCAAAAAATGCCGTTTTTGAAAATGACGTCACTGTGACGTCATCAAAGCAACCATCTTGGGTTTTTTAAAAACATTTTCTGGTAGAGCTTGACCCAGGGGTATAGTGTGGTAAGTTTCCGCTTCCTAGCTCAAGGGATAAGAAAAATAATTAAGAAGCCATTTCGGCCCCCAGGCCAGGACAGGTCCCAAAAAGCCCTGGCCAGATAGGGTTAACACAACCATATACTCTTCTTTTCCCATAATTGCAGAAGTATCACCTAACATTTCCATCTGTCATTCTGTCTCATATGACCCATTCTGGCAGCAACTCCTACCAAGTATTACCACGGCCATACTCATAAGTAAACCTCCCGACAGCCAATTACCCCATCTGCAGTCAACATTTAATACATCACCACTGAAATTCTCCCATCGAATTTTCTCTCCAACCAACTTTCTTAAGTATTTCTCCACGCCCCCGACACCCTAGCAGCCCTCGCCCTTGTGTCCTATATATTGAAGTATCTTATTTCCCCCCCCCCCCGCCGCCTCCCCCTCCTCGCCAGCTTACCACTATTGAGCTGTTTCCCATTGTAATCATTCACATTGCACCCAGTGTAAAGTCTTATCGTCCAAACTATCTACTGCAATCCTTCCTCGTCCAACCTCTCTATATCTACCCTAATTGTCCACACATCCTGCACAAAATCGGATACGATACGGCTCTCTGTCAAAGATAACTGAGATTCCATCCCATCCTTCCAATCTGCATCGTTACAAGAACCAAAATTGATCCCTCTGATGGTTTGTATTCCAGCCACGCTTTTATTGTAGCTGTTTATATGAACACTGGTCACAGATGACACATAGTCCATCTGTGTCGATGTCAGTGAAAGAAATGGTATAATGGAACGATTATGGGAATGGAGTTACAGTAAAATGTATTCGGTATACGCTGGAGTACTACGTACTAAAATCAGCAAATGTACGTGTAATCGACTGTTCCGTTGGATATATTAACCCTATTTTACCTGGGCTTTTTGGGACCTGTCCCCTTAAATATTTTACATACTCCTTGAGCGTGGGATCTGACACTCATCATGCTATATCCTTGTGTCAAGCTCTACCAGAAAAGGTAAAAAAACAAAACAACCCAAGATGGATGCATTTTTTGGTCGATTTTGCGGTCAGATTTTTCGATTTTTGTTTTATTTTTGTGTTTTCTTTGCTAAAACTGCATGATGGATTAATAAATAATAGTCTGGTGTTAAACAAAATAGATTTTACCCAATTTTCCTCGAAGAAAAGCAGGCATTTTGAAGAAAGGTGACGAAAACATCAATTTTCTGATACCTCGCGTGGCTCGAAGTCGCGGGGCGTTCAGGGCCGCATGAACCCATGTACTTCAAGATCCTCATGGTGCTCATATGAACAGTCACAAGCAAAGCGTGGCTGAGATACATCATTCTCTAGATGACGATATTTTTGGAATATCATGATGTCTTGCCGGCATCATTGAAAACTGTTGACCGCTTCTCTCTTGCAGAAAGCTAGCCTGTGTTTAGGTATACTATATTATGGAATAGGTATTTGGATTATGGACGCGGATATTCTTTAATGGACGACGGCTGAATTATGAATGACGGGCTTGACGCTTATAATTCAATGTTTTGTCGTTCCAGAGATAGGGGCGAAAGTTTGGTAGGGGCGAGGCACAATGGTAATCTTCGCAAATGCTAAGCTAGAGGCCATGCATTACTAGGAATTCAATGGCACTCAGAGATATTCTCTTGTTTTATTATCTCGCGTTAATCTTCCATCAATTTAGATGTTGTAATGTCTGGAAATGCCTTTATTTGAGTCAGATGAGAAAACAATGTAGATAAAAAGGAAATGATTTGAATTTCATGAATTTTCATAATTCATATCCTACAAACCATGCAACTATGGATTGAGTCCACTTTGCCATAAATAAAATCCAAATATATCGAACAAGCTGTCTAGAACCTTCGTTAATATCTCGGACAAGCTGTCTGGAACCCTCGTATCATATTATGTGGAAGATTTTTCTTACTGGTCGTCATCTATAGTGGTTTCGAGGGTAAAAGTTGAGTCAGGTGGTAGATTGAAGCGACGCAGATGTTTGTCTGAATAAATTGATTGCCGTTTTGAAATGTAAACTATATATAAAGTTTCAAAATGAACGGTTAAGAAGGCGATAATCGGCTTTCAAAGGCATTGTTGGGATAAATAACATCACTTGGTACAAGTGCGTCGATATCTACTTATATCTCAGTTTAAGCACCGACATACAAACACATCACCATGGAAATGCAGCTCGTCCTACATAAAGCTTTTACGGCTGGAAATGGGCGAAGATTGTTTCTTCGCCTCATCCCGCTCGAAACGGCCGCACGGAATATTTGTAGTTCCGCACTGACAAAAGATGTGAAAGCGTTAAATCGTGTGCTCTTTTATGCAGCATTGTGTACCGAGGCATAATAAACCCGTATACACAGCTAACTGGCATTTCTGGGTGCCTTAATGGTACCGATAGATTGGGCGACTGATGGAGAACGTTCACACAACAATACCAGCAGCAGGAACCAATGAAATCGACAACTGTAATCGAAAGGTGCAGACGGACATATGGCTTCCGTTTACACGACATCGGCATAGCCGCATCAACGCATTTCCCGTTCATTGATTGGATGATTAGAGTCACCTATAAGGGGTTGAGAGCATTGCCTTGTTATGCCTCAGGGGGTGTTCCTAGTCGTACGTTTCACATCTCAAACTCCATATCGGTACGGATGGAACTTTTATTCCTCCCAATCACGACATTGACATTTTGGGTTACACTTGTACTCAAACATTACGTCAGGACTCATTTAAAACTCAATCCACGCTACCACAAATGGGAAGCAATGTAAATAACCACATTAGGTGATAATATCTCTGATTCAGTCAGTCAGTCAGTCCCACCTGAAATGGAGACATTTGGGTATTACAATTTGGACATTCCTTCTCCAGACGATCAGAGATGACTTAAGAAAGGTGATATGCTCTATATGTTGGATAGGATTTCATAGATGTAACATAAACGTGGCATGTAACAGAAGGCAACAGTGATAAACGACGATGAACAGCATAGAGCAAAATCTATAATCTCGGAAATATTTATAGTTACTATACAAACAGTTGATTCATTGATCCCTTGTAGAAGACGAAATGTCGATTTTCAATTGTATTTCATCGCCAGCCGGTACAGTCTCAGCCAGATGTGTTCATATTTGACCCCATATTGTGGTATACTCAAAAGAGGCCGCTTAATCTATTGTAGTGAGATCGATGTTTTTAGCTCGGCAACATATGTTGCTGTTTGATTAAAATCTCAGATTTATCAATATATCTCTATTCGGACAATTTACGCTTTGATTTTTTTAAGTCCACATTCCGGACAGTCAAACACACTAGAACAAACAAAATCGTTTTTTTCTTCTCAAACAGGAAGAGTAAACAACTCGCTATCTGTTAGCTGCAGCTAAGTAAAGTTTAAATCTATTATTCGGACATCGCTCGACAATCACGGTCAGTGATACATGAGCAAAATAGAGGTCGATCGAACTATCTCATACCAATATGTCTCTCTCTTTCCTCTACTAAAAGTATGGATCCAGGCAAAAATTATGCTAAATCATAGATGAGAACAGTCCACAAAGATAGGCGGGGAATTTGACCCTCTCCCAACGACAATATAATGTAATGGATTTTTTTTCTTTTATGGCTGAGTAAAGTTCCTTATTACATTCTCAAATTCATGCGACTTCAAACTTCTCTGGAAGTCTCTTCCATCAAAGAAAAGGGTAAAAAAATTGTGATTGATCATCTTGCTCTCGTAATTATTGCATAGAGTCGCGTAGGGTTTTTTTTAAGCAAATTGCTTG
The DNA here is from genome assembly GCA_036873755.1 of Hanleya hanleyi. NCBI lineage: Eukaryota > Metazoa > Mollusca > Polyplacophora > Lepidopleurida > Hanleyidae > Hanleya > Hanleya hanleyi. The sequence goes on from JAVTVY010049472.1 coordinate 19,361, forward strand.
AACAAGACGCGGAATGACGTCATCAATATATACAGGATTCGGTGAGAAGGCGTATCACCAGATATTCATTAAAGTGAGTGATGGGTAAAAGCAGCAGACCACGATGTGCACACGAAGTGGCTGTGAAATCTCTTCTTTCGCACTTATCCGTTTAGGGCGATAGTCCCATCACATAATAGATGTAATATTCATACAGGATTCTTTTGATATAGCAAGGTGAAGAAACCACGTGTCAACTATTTCTTTCATCAGGTCTTCATGGTATCTGTACATGGCCATCAGCCGAATGTATGGGCGATGTCTCCCCCTCCGTCCTCCCAACCATCATGTAAATCTGATTGACATTCAAATACGTTGTCCGGATACGGTCAGTAACAGCTGTGTATATTCAATATAAGCTCTTGTCACTTCAGTGTTGTCCCATATACATATACATCTGATCGGCGTATTAGGCTCGGTAAACGACACTGACAGAAGTGTGCAACGTGTTCGTAAATCCGGTGATCCATATGTCGATGTAGAAACATAGATTTTGACTTGAAAATCGATGTAGCTTAAACTATTTTGTCTGTATATCAGTATTCGTCCTTGATATAACAATTATGAGCAGAATCTATACTTGCCCAAGAATCAGATTAAACCATTCACATACTCTGATGAGTATAGATTATGTTCACAAATTATTGTGAATTATTATTTTTTTCTATCAAGTCATTATAACATAATATATTATTATTATTATAATACAGTGGAAGACATGCATAGAACATGCGCATAATTAAATAGTTAGATAGTTCTTCGTGCACCATACACGTTTACACCATACACGTTTGATACAGATGTCCGGTGTGGAACCACCCATGAATGGACCTTCGAATGCTATGTTCTGTATACGTAATGTTTTAGTGGCGTGTATGGGTGGGGAAATTATCACAATCATTTAATCATGGGTACAGCTTTTACAGGGGATTGATTGTTTGTATCTTTGCTAGCTCCCAGAAGGCGCTGTGATCAGCAATACAACATTATACTCTATTCGTATAGCCCATGAAAAGAGTGCAGTAAGGTTCTTGGAGATCTGACTATAATCAAATGAATTACTTATGGATAACAACTGCTTTGTTTATTAGCTGATGACGTTATGGCTGCATTTTCAAATCCGTTTGAGAACGCTGTTAGTAATTACAGATTACAACTTACACGTTACTAGTTCCCAACTTCTAGAATATTTCCGAAAGAAAATTTCTGACTATAGGAACATCATGATATCTTGCCGGCATCTTTAATTGAAAACTATTGCACGCTTGTCTTGCATGAAACAAGCTGATGTTATAAATGGTATTTGATGCCTGCCACGGTTATTGGTTCGGATCGTGTGAATTGAGAATTGCCTCTCAACTATTTGCACAGAAATTCTCCATGGGCGAAGGTAACCTAATGAATGTCAGATGTGGAGCTTGTATTTAATGCTGTTTCATGGGGCATGTTCGTTGCTGAAAAAGTTTATAAATCATGATCGCATAGCACGCTGATATAAAGGGTTCATTAATCATATATATCATTAACACGTTGATGTGAACAGTATGCTGCTTGTCCACGATTAATACACGTAAACATATTGCTGAAGAGAGTATCATATACTCGTCCATAAGTCATATACGTAAAGCACGTTGATAGGAAAAGTATGATAATCACCATCGAGTCATACAGGTGTAGCAAGTTAAGAAAATGTGTATGGTTCGTACCCATGGAGAAATATGGGGTATTTCGTCCAAGTATACTCGTGAGTATACCCATGCATGAGTCAAACGAAGTATTTCGCCATGGAAGATTCATTGATTTAAAGGTATGCTTCAGTCAATTCAAATGCGTTTCTATTGAAAATGAGTTTACTTAAAAATAAAGTGTGCAAATTGTTTCTTGCCAGTGAAGAAGTAAAAATATTATTTTATTCATTTCTGTGTCATATTTGCCATAACTGGCGCTGCACTAAAAACCAGTGCACGAGATTTAGAACTGTAATACCGTATTAAGGATTGAAGCCTCATTTGCAGATTGGCCCAACAGGACTTTCACAAGGAGGTGTACAGGGTTAAAATTTAGTATCACTCACGATCTAATACAATGGTGCAATGTGTTCTGTCGCTCAATGTTAATAGTATGGGCTTATAAAAATCAATATTCCATCTTAAACCTTAACCTCATTTAGAATTCTGCGTGACGCTGGTGTGGTGTTGTTTGGTGCCCAAAGCAACCTCGCCAAGAAAATGGCGCGCCCATATGCTCAGTAATAAGACAAAGAAATGAATAAAATAATACATTCATGTCTGCAGTTGCAAGAAATATTTGGCACACTTTATTTTTAAGTGCAAACCTTCACAATAGAGGCATATTTGAATTGAGTGAAGCTTTCCATTTGGGAATGCAAATTCGCCCTAAGAATTTGAAACATAATCAACTGACGCACTATGATTATATATCCTTCCGGGAGAATAAAACTCCCACTGCTTGTCAAAGAAAATTATTCGTTACGTTTGCTGCTACGATTGGCATTGAAGCAAACGCTTTACAATGGAGAACCAAAATAGTAAATATGTATATCATGCCGACACATGAGACAACAAACCCCTTAAGAAGGCACATTTCCTCGTAAACCTTGTATATAATGTTTTGATATTCATCTGATCAAATCTGTCTTCATTAATATTGGAGGCATAGTTGTCCGAGTACCGGAAATTATTAGATATTTTCATTAGTTCGCGGTGGGTTGCTCTATTAACTTATAGCATTTCATCGTGATGTGGTATTGGCCAGTTAGCTGTTCAGATGAAATGTTGGCCTCCTATTCCACCGTCTCTGTCATCTCTTCTACGAATGCTGTATCATTGTAGCCGTGTGCGACACCCCAGGATGAAGCCACAACACACCACATAATAACATGGATTGATCACTTCTCCACATTGTGCACAGACTGTGTTGATCTTAGATCTGACACTTATTGTCGAAAGAGGGGGCGGGAATACATGTCTTGAGGTGCTGGTGGAGAGAGAAAATAGAGGTTCTGCTTATGACATGTAGCAAACTGATAGTTGCGATTTTATCATCACCTATCCAGAAATTGTGGTTGTTACATTGCCATATTTGAATCTGTATACGTTATGAGGCTTTTCTAAGCAGGTGTAGTGCTAGGAGATCGTGATGCAGCAATATACATGTAGTTGCCTACGAATTCTGTTATATAGTTCCATTTTATTATCTTCTCCCCCTTGGACCGAGATACAAAAAATATGACGTAGATTGCATCGTAGCGTGAAATGAAATTGCCACAGCCATGTCTTATGTGGCAAATTCGAGATCGTTTTCT
>JAVTVY010049473.1:0-24859 GCA_036873755.1 Hanleya hanleyi
TCATCGTCTATGACCATCAACTGCAGCTCCCCGAGAGGTGAAGCTGTTTAACCCTAGCAGGCTGGACTCTATTGACACGGTTGTTACAGGGAAAAGAGCCCGAAGTCGATTTCATGCACGTGGGAGTCGGTGTCTACCTACGAAGTGGTAGAGATGATTCTTTTTTTCCCCGGTTAGAAGAGCGTGGTGGTGCCTCTATCCTACTCTGTCCGGCATTATGGCAGGCGCTGAAAGCTATTATCACCGACGTCCACGACGTACTGCATCCCCAGGCACACTCTGTAGCTACCCGCACTCTTACACCGGACTGCACCCTATTGTTGTATCCCAAACGCGTGGAGCTCATCGATGACGACAGTAGGTGTTGGTGTACGTCTGAACCAGCGCGTGTCTCTTTATCCCCGGAAGGGTGGACTACCTTGAAACGGGTGTTGTTGGGTGACCTCGACGGTGATAACATTCACCTGTGTGACGACGTCTACATTTTCCGCGGTCCCTATTTTGCTCGACTCCTCTGTCTCAAGCGAGGCGGTTTTACTCTGGACCCTGATATATGGACAGCCTTGGAAAAAGTAATCCCCATGGTCGATGAAGTACTATATCTATAGGGTGCACAGAGGCTAGAGTGCCAGTGTCTACTCATGAAGCGAACACACCACAGCGCAACCCGGACGGGAACCCACACCAGGGGTAGGAAGACAGGCACCCGAAAGGGGATGAGAAAAGGTGGACGGTCGGAATCTACGTGGCGTACCACTGTGAACAAGGTGTTAACCGATTTGTATTACAACCCTACCAGTCCAGCCGCTTATAGCGCTGTGGGAGCGCTCGCTCGAGCTGCACATTCCCAAGGCATCAGTCGAACTGAAGTTCGAGAATGGTTAAAAACCCAAGACACTTACAGTTTACATCGAGCAACCCGACGACATTTTCGCCGTAACCGAGTCATCGTAGGAGGCATAGACGCACAATGGCAGGCTGATTTAGTGGGTATGAGTCGATTTGCACCCCACAATGATGGACATCGGTACATGTTGACCTGTATCGATATTTTATCCAAGTACGCATGGGTACTACCCATTCGCACCAAAACAGGAGAGAATCTGGTACGGGCGTTCCAGCAGATTTTCAAGACGGGACGCAAACCCCTCTATTTGCAAACGGATGAAGGCACAGAATTTCTCAACCGGCCCTTTCAAGCCTTTCTTAAGAAACAGAAGGTATTTTTCTTCCATACGTACAACGAGACCAAAGCCTCTGTGGGGGAACGATTCAATCGTACCTTCAAAGGACGAATGTACAAGTATTTTACCGCCAAAAACACCCGACGGTACATCGATGTACTACCTCAACTGGTCCAAGGGTACAATCGAGCCTATCATCGCAGTATCCAGCGAGCTCCCCTCGATGTGACAGAACGCAACGAACATCAAGTGCGCCGTACGCTGTACACGATAGACCCCAGTCAGTCCACTCACGTCACCCCGTTACAAACGCGGAGATGTGGTACGCATCAGTAAAGTGAAAGGACAATTTGAGAAAAGTTACTTGCCCAACTGGAGTGACGAGCACTTTGTCATCGTTCGCCATAAGCCTCGACAGCCACACGTCTATCAACTGGAAGATCTACAAGGAGAAACACTGCAAGGCACGTTTTACGAGGCGGAATTACAACCGGTGGTGAAAACACGGAAAGACTACTACACGGTGGAAAAGATTTTGAAAATGGAACGTCGACGTGGCATCCCCTATCATTTCGTCAAATGGCAAGGTTGGCCCAGTTCGTTTAATTCCTGGGTGTCAGGCCGTGATATGAAACGACTATAAATTCTACCTCACAGCGCCTCCATCCTTCAGTGTAGGGGTTGTACCATGGATAGAGCACATCTACCCTTACTGTTACGGACTCGAAAAGCACAAGTCGGTACTGTGGTGTGTCTAGTAGTGCTTCTGGGGACCTTATTTGGAGGCGTGTTCTACGATTTGGCGTACGTGATATCCTGTTTCAACACCACTCGTCCAAGTGCTGCTCCACCGGGGACTCAACGTCAAGTGAAATCACCCAACACCACCACCACCACCACCATCACCACCACCACTACCACCACCACTCTCGCTCCTACGACACTGCCATCACCACAGTCCACCCAGTCCACGACGCGGTCTAGTCCTCACCGCCAGCCTGCCGTATCAACCCTGAGACTACGGACCCTATCACCACACACACTCAGCCCTACGACACCGTCTAATCGTACTACTCCACCTCTTTTCACCCGCCAGCCTCCCGTATCTACCCTCCGAAGCCACGAACGTTCCACCTCATCACCCACACCTAACCACACGTTAACACTTAGAGTGGGCTCCGGTGAATCACGTTTACCACGGCAACGGTACCCGTTCGACTACGAGCCCGGTGGGATCCACGTCGACGTCTGAACCACAAATCACGTCCATAAAAAAATGGTGCTATGGATCCTCGATGGCAGCATCCTTTCACGTGTCTCATCGCTGGACCGACGGGGTCGGGAAAAACACACTTCGTTCAACGCCTGATCCAACACGGGTCAGCCCTCATTTCACCTCCCGTAGCTCGCATCCTGTGGTGTTATGGAGCTTGGCAACCGGCGCACGAGGAACTGGCACGTCTCCCTGGACTCACCTTAGTGGAAGGATTACCTCCCGAGGATACGCCAGAAGACACGTTGGTCGTGGTGGACGATCTCATGACCGAAACGGACAGTCGAATCACCCGTCTCTTTACCAAAGGAAGCCATCATCGTCGGTTGAGCATCATTTACATCGTGCAGAATCTCTTCAGTAAGAACAAAGAGCACAGGAACATTAGTTTGAATGCTCAGTGTGTGGTGTTATTCAAAAACCCCAGAGACGCCTCCCAAATTATGCACCTGGCAAAACAGATGTACCCTAAAAACACGGCCTTTGTACGAGAAGCCTTTGAAGATGCTACCCAAGGAGCTCACGGGTATCTACTCATCGACTTGAAACAAGACACTCCCTCTACCCTTCGATTGCGCACCCACATTTTTCCCGGAGCGGTGCAGACGGTGTACACACCCAAATAAAAGAAGAAGACACAACCCTGTAGCAGTCACTTCCTCATCATGTCTGCACGGATACGCAAGCACGCGCCGGCCCTGCGCGTATTACGCAGCGCACCACCGGAGGTGGGCCGGGCCCTGGTGCGCGGCGCGGATCCCGACTTGGTACGGTGTTTGTGTGAAGTGGCGCATAATGTGTTAAAAGGCAATGTTCCTCTCAGTCCTCTGCAGAAAGGGAAATTGCAACGGCACAAGACGGGTCTCCGAACGCTGGTGAAGAAGACGGGTAGTGTCAAGAAAAAGAAACAGGTGTTACAGCGAGGTGGATTTCTCGGCGCACTCCTTGCACCCTTAGCCGCTACCGTACTGGGACCGTTACTAGACTCCATCTTGGGACGCTAAAAAAAACATGGAACATACGAAAAAAATGATGCTGGTGGAACCTCGACTGTTACAGAGTTTGCAATCACCCTATCCCATCCCTGCCACAGTGCAACAACTCCAGTCTCTGGACGAAGAGATGAATAGTATACTCCAACGTCGACTACCCGATCACGAGAAAATTCAACTCTACCATCATACGCTGAACCGGTACAAGACGTTTATGGATCAATATAGGGGTAGTACACCACCACCACCACCCCCACTATCCGCAACGCCCACACTGACACCGCCGCCATCATCACCTCAGCTGGAAGAGGAAGTGTTGGCCAGTGTCCCTAAAGCATTCAAGACCAAGGCTCGTTTATTGTTGGACCGGGTGAAACAGAATTCCGATATGGGTTGGAACGATGAGGGAAAACTACTGATTCGAAACCAAGTGGTGCCGGGGTCTCATATGACCGATTTGATCAACGATATGGTACGTTCTCGCAAACACTCTAATCCACCGGGCTGGGAAGCCTTTGCTCAGGGGTTAAAAGACACACACACCCCTCAAGAATTGGTAGGGAATCCTAACCGTTGGGCCTTTATGCAGCAATCGACGAGTAGACGACGCCAACCACCACCACCACCACCCTTCTCTTCTTGGGCACCCATGTCACCGCCCAAAACACCACAACGACGACGGGGCCGTACTGTTCACAGATCTAAGTCACCGCGACGATCACAACGCCGAGGTAAGGCGCCCAAGGCCTGGGAACCCTATTAGAGGGAAGAGGAGCCCTACTAGGGGCAAAAAAAAACCTATAAAAAACTCGGTGCAGAAGGCAGAAAGCTCAGTCGTCATGTTTTACCTCACGCTACCCAGTAACAGTTCACTCGATGTGTTTCCTGACAACACCTTGGCCAAGTATGTCACTCAATTACCACAACCGTTACATTTGCCTGGTCGGTGGGAATGTGGAATGGTGGATATTCAGTACCCTTACTCATGGTACAACGTACGAGACCAAGAAGTATGGTACGAAGTGACCTACGAAGGCAAAGTACACCAACTCATTCTCCCCGCAGGCCAATACGATACGCCCAAGACGTTCATAGAGGGTCTGCTCACCTTGTTGGAGTACAAGTCTCTACGGGAGGTGGCGAATAATTCAAAACCCCTGAAAGCCTATCCCTTCAAGAATCACATTATCTTCGATGTCAACGCACACAACGACAAGTCCTGTATCCTGCTCAGCCCTAACGTGAGTGTGAAACTCAGTCCTACACTACAGCAAATGTTAGGTCTGCCTTACAGCGTGTACACGGGGCCCACCACCGACAACGGTGACGTTGTGATGGATATGAAAGTAGGCATGTACGGACTCTACGTCTACTCGGACGCAGTGGACAGCCATATTGTGGGCGATGTGAACACACCTCTGTTACGGGTGGTGCCCATTAGCAAGACGTATGGCAATCAAGTGAACCAGAGTTTCAACCATATACTCTACCTCCCCGTACGACATACCGATATCAACACGATCATGGTGAATATAAGAGATGACACGGGACACCCGGTTGCATTCGAACGAGGGAAAGTGGTGCTGACACTTCATTTCCGACAAGCCCGCTCTCCTCACTTCGTATATTGTACGTGCCTTACCAGTGCCATACGCCCAGCTATGGCGACTACTACAAGAAACAAACGGGAGGAAACTTGCCCATCTTTAGCGGTGCACGCATGCAACGAGGTCACGGATTGGGGAACATACTGGGCAGCATTGTGAAAACGTTCTTACCCTTGGTGACACGGGGTGTCAAAGCGGTGGGGAAACAAGCGGTACGTAGTGGATTGCACGTGGCCGGTGATGTCTTGGGAGGCACAGCACCCCGACAAGCCTTCAAACGACGGGCTAAAGAAGCAGGCAGCGTCTTGATCGCCAAAGCCCTTAAAAGACAACCACGGACACAGCGAAGAGTCATTCGACGTCCGACACACCGACGACGCACACCCCGGAATAAGACGAAGAAGAAGAAGAAGAAGAGTAGTAGGAGAGACATCTTCGCATAATGGCATTCATTCACTCCGAGTCGTGTCCAACAGTGAATTGGATTTGTGGACTATTCCACCCACCCAAACCAGTGTAGCCGAAGGACGTTGGGTAGAACATCGACCCCTGGTTAGCCTGACGGGGACGGGACCTGTGGAATTTACCATTGAAAACAAAGATACGGCCTACCTGGATTTAGCCCACACCTACTTGTACGTGAAAGCCAAAATAGTGGACGGAGCCGGGGCCCCCCTAGCGGACGATGCGATAGCAGGCCCGGTGAATCTTTGGCTGCACTCCTTGTTCCAACAGGTGGATATGAGTATGAGCGATAGACTCATCAGTACGTCCACCAATACGTACCCGTACCGAGCCTACATGGAGACGCTGTTGTCGTACGGTGCAGATGCCAAAAAATCACACTTGCAAGCCGCGCTGTACTACAAGGATACACCCGGCTCCATGAATAGTGTGCTCGCTGCCAATAATGGGTTGACCGCGCGCAAAAACTTGACAGCCGATAGCAAGTCCGTCGATATGATGGGACGACTGCACGCCGATCTGTTCCTGCAAGACCGCTACATGATGAACGGAGTATCCATCAAGATCAAGTTGATCCGTTCCACACCCGCGTTCGCCTTGATGGCCGGTGGAGCGGCCCCCAATTACAAGATCGTCCTAGAAGATGCAGCCCTGTTTGTGCGTACGGTGGATTTGCAACAGGGGGTGTTGGTGGGTCACATGGAAGCCTTATCGAAAAAACCAGCCCTGCACCCCATCCGACGCGTACAGACCAAGGTGTTCTCTGTGCCAGCCGGTACGATGATGGCCAATCGTGAAAATTTATTTCTAGGGGATCTCCCTAAACGTCTTACCGTGGCGTGTGTGACCAACACCGCTTTCAATGGAGCGTGGGATGAGAACCCGTTCGCCTTTCAACATTTCAATCTGAACTTTTTGGCACTGCACGTGGCTGGCCATCAAATTCCAGCCCGGCCATTACAACCGGATTTTGGTAACCAAAACTATGTGCGGAGCTACCTGAACCTGTTTACAGCCACAGGACAAAACAACCAGGACGAAGGAAATACCATCACTCGACGAGACTTTTACCGTGGGTACACGTTGTTCGCCTTCGACCTCACCCCCACCTTGGAACACGATCATCAACTGGCCTTGCTCAAGAAAGGAAACCTACGGTTGGAACTGCGTTTCGCCACCGCTCTAGGCCAGACCATTAACGTGATTTGCTACGCCGAGTTTGATAACGTCATCAGCGTGGATCAGCAAAGAAACGTCCTGTGTGACTACGCCAACAAGAGTCATGGACACAGAGCAGCTGATGGCCATACTCCAGCGAGATCCTAAGGTACCCTTTCGAGGTGTGTTTCCACGCAATGTGTTTCCCACCCACTCCACCACCCCAGCAGCCTACATCCTGAATACAGACCCTGGGTCTCGACCCGGTGAACATTGGGTGGCTGTGTACGTGGACACCCTAGGCCAAGGCGAATACTTTGATTCCTACGGACTTGCACCCCTGCATCGCGATTTGGTGAAATTCATGGACGTATCTACTACAGTGTGGCGTTGGAATACTCAAAGATTACAAGGACCCTTGAGTAGTGTGTGCGGACAGTACTGTGTGTTTTATCTCACTCACCGGAGTAGAGGACATTCTATGCAAACGATCGTACACATGTTTGATGATTATTGTCAAGCCGAAGACCGTGATGTCCTGGTCTATGACTGGACGGCCTCTCGTTTTAATGCTCCATTTCTCTGGTTAACTTAAATTCAATGCACTGCGCGCAGTACTATTGTTTTTTATTATGATCACCTTATTGTTATGACGTTGTTGTTCTGACGTTCATTGATGTTCAATAAAAAACATGAAAAAACACAAAAATGATGGTTTTGACTTATTTTTTTTTATTATTATTTAAGTCAACAAGAAGGGAGAGAGTTACACTATGTACAAAATAGAATACAGGTAGTATGTACAATAGAATAGTAGTGGTATGTATATACAAGTGGTACAAAAAAATTCTGTCAGGAGTAGGATTCGAACCTACGTCCGGCATTTAGCCGACCAGCACAGTTAACCGGCGCCTTAGACCACTCGGCCATCCCGACTTTTACAGTTTTTAACTCGTGTATCAACAGTCATATAGTGTGTGTGTGTTCCACATTTTTCACAAGTCCAAGTAAGTAGTGCTCACACCATCGGCCAGGACTTTCCGTTTCGGGTAAAAGAAAGTAAAGGCGTCTCGTTGCTGGATGTACGTCCGCATCTGGTGGTCCACCACCCGAAATCCTCGGTTAGTTCCACTGGCACTGGCCTGGCTTTGCAGCACGTTCAAGTACAAGGCTTTGTCGATGTGGGGATCGCGCCGGTTCACCCCTTTGCAGCTAAACTTATTTTCGTCTCCCCCGTAACAGTAATACGTCTTGGAGGAGAGAGCAATCATAGCATCTCCACTCCACTCCAGCTTGAAGAGGCCCGGCGTACGCTTATCGTACTGGTAATGGTCACGTCGAGGTAACCACTGGTCCCGCTCCGCTTCATACTGGGCCCGTAACTCAGGTTTCACCAGGGACTCCCAACCTGCATTAGAGACGGCCATGTAGGCCGAGTCCGTATCCATCTCCATGAGTTGCCAGTCTGATGGGTTAAAATACACACCCATAAAATCACAGAGAAACTGCAGCATCCTCAGCTTGGCCACCTGGTATACCATACATCCAATCTGCAGGGGTAAGTTGTAACGGATAGTCTTCTTGGCTGAACTGACTTCATAGGTGTCGTCATCGATGACCTCCACGGAGCGAAACAGAGGAGAATTCACTTTTTTGCGGGCTTGGGAAGTAGTACAAATGTTCACGTTCACGTGCTTATCCTGGTTCGTGACCGTTTTTCCATAATATCCATTGCCCGTAAACTTCCACGATTCACCGATGATGGCCTTACTGGGGTCTTGGTCACATTGACGACGGGCAGACGTCACGATGTCGGCATTCTCCGCAAAACAGGCGTGGGGTACGTACTGTATCACTTGGTATATTTTGGTAATTTCCAAATCGTGGCTCATGTACCACTGCAGTAGCGGAGTGCCCAGCAAGATTTTCTCTGCCCACATACTACCAATCAACATACGTCGAGGTCGAGGCAAACACTCGTGTTGCTTCGCATAGGCCCCCATGGTGTCTCCAATATCATCCCGACCCACCAGCGTGTTCTTAAAGATGGGCGGGCACTGGGCGAAGAGGGGCTTGAGAGTGTCGGGAACATGCAAATCACATTCGACAAAGCCGTAGAGGTCCCCCGAACGAATGGCGTCGAACATCTGTGGCAGACTCAGCAGTGGCCGACGACTCAACGGGTACTCGCGCTCTTTTAGGAAACGCCGTAAATGGGGCAGGGCCTGGCACATGGTGTGAAATTCACACTCCCACATTTCGATCAGATGGTATCCTCTCTCTTTGACATAATCCCCGTTCTCCCCCACTTCTTCCCGTAATTCTTTCGGTGTTTTTCCACGTCGTTGGTTGAAACGTCCAGCGCTGAAATGGCATTCGTGGCCGTGCCAATAGCAACCGTAAAATTGAAATACGGTCGGTGTGCTACCCACCAGGGCGAACCCATCGACGGGGAGTCGACGATCTCCTATCCGCTTCTCTGTGGCGTTGGTTTGGTGTCGTATATAAATGCCCCGTCGATAGGCTTCCTAATCCAACCACTGATCAGCCAGATGCTTGTAGGGCGTGCGTTGCGGTGTAAAATGCCGACCTTCCGCCAACCAACGTGTATAATGACCACTGGGCATAGGTTGGGCCAGAGACCACAGGTACAAGGCATTCGCATCGAATCCGATGATCTTAGCACAGGGTTTTCCACTGGGGAGAGTAGTGACGTGCTTCTCGTGATAACGGTGAAAAATAATACTCGGTCCACCGACAATGTTCTGCTTTAGACAATCATGCATGTCTGCATCTTTTTGCTGTATCAGCGAGAAGTACGTAGGACACTGTTGAAAAAGATGGCGAAGCGCCAGACCCGGTAAACTCAAGCACTCCTTGAAGATATCGACGTGCATTTCACGACGAAAGAGTTGAACCATTTTCTCGGCCGCTTCCAGGAAAGGAACCACATCTAAGTTATTATACCATATCAGGAAATCTCGCAAGGTCTGCATATGTTGATCGTTCCATACCTGCTGTAGTTCCCGGTACGCGTCTCCCGGACATTCCACTTGCTTCAAATCGTCAAAGAAGGCGTCCCGGGGTGGCAACTGTGTTTCCTCCAAACGGTCGAGCGTCGATATATACAGTACAGATCTCGTGACAACACAACTATACCGCGGCAATTGCCGCACTCTTATCGCGGTACAGTTTAAGCCTAATCACTAGACTAATTACCACCCCCCGTTATGTCTGCATGCGCCGTAAGTACAGACGAAATGTAGCTCCATAATATCCATTCACGCCTCGATAGTCGGCCGAGACAACAAAAGGCGCCCCGTCGACGGCACGTGTTGACGAGCCGCTATTCAGCCAGCATGTCTTTATGCATACACTCAAAAGTACCGCGATAACGGGAACAGAACACGGAAACGCCTCTATGTTACCGCGGGAATGCATATGTATATTATCGGCTGTGAATACCGCGAGCCTTCTGAATAATACAACAGCTAGCCGGATTTATTTACTTTATTTATTGAACAAACTATCACATCAGAATTTTGCTAGCTGCAAAACTTGATATGACGTGTTAAAGAACGGAATTTATAAAATGTCCGTCTGTGCAAGTTTTTAGTCACGCGTTAAAGCAATTACAATTGCAGTACCGGCCTTTCGGTTACACATTACATGTATGTGAGTTAAAGTTGTCACGTTTCAAAGATAAATACCAGTATACGATGAACACCACACATAAAATAAATTCTATCATACGGAGAGATCGGGGAAGGGGTGCTGTGTTTCATTTTAATTACGGCTCTGGCCCGGCTGGTGTTTCAACAAGCACGACCCGGAAATACAAATCAACAGAACAGTCAACCACAATAAAGATTTTTCACGACTTTATCATCCAATTGTCTTTTATAATGAGTTGATTAACCATTCTTAATTGTTTTCTCTTTAGTTATTTCCCTGTTAAACAGGATGCTCGTCTGTTTCGACAAAAGACGAACATTTGGTCGTGTACGGAAGTACAAATTAATCCAAATTAACACTAGGGAGGTTCTCGAAATCCCGATCGACGTTCGACGATCACGAGGAACACTTTCGCCCATATACAGTTATATTATCTTTACTAAATGAGTAAACTTTTCTTGTGATTTTCCGTTTGAGCCCAGTGACAATTCCCAAGACTTGCTACCGACACTATTCATATGCAAATTTAGCGTGAGGCCACTCCTCATTTCTTTACACAAACAGCGAAAAAGACCAAGTGGGTATGATAGACTGATTTTCGCAACATGCACTGTCTGGTATATTCAACATTTATTGCGGGGGGAAATCTGATGATTGCCGCTAAACGAAGGATAACGATACTCCATAAATAAAAGTGGTAAATATCTTTAATGAACATGTGCGTTTTTATTTTATTTGTTGTACCAACGATCATATTAAAATTCTGCTGGCTTGATACAGATTGATACAAATTATTAACTGATATTCAAAGATAAATATTTGTAAGCTACAGCCATGCATATAATAAATTTTAATATACGGACAGTAGGGATATTTTTACGGCTTGTTTCCACAAGCGCGACCCCGGAAATAATAATCAACGGGAAAGTCAAGCCCGGAGTAAAACGACAATAAGGACTGTTCAATTGTTATCATTCGATTGTCTCTTATAATTAGTTGATTAACCGTTCCTAATTCTTTTCTCTTCGGTTATTTTTTGTTGAACAGGATGTCCGTCTGTTTCGCCAACAAACCAGCATTTGGCTTTGCACGGCAGGGCCAATTAACACTTACGCGAGTCAATCATTATATTACTAGAAATTCCCAGCTATAAATATTCGAGGCTTTCGCGGTTAGCGATAGTTTAGCATTAAAACAAAACCAGACTTATTGCGCATTTGAAAGATTAACGTTCATAACTGTGAACATTTCTTGATTGGCGTTAAACAGAATCGCAAGACTCTCGGAATGATTGGCAGCTAATTAATTGAAATGTACAAGACACCGAACACCAGGACTCGACATGAAACACTCAAAAATGAATATTAGCATTAAAATATAAATGTTTGCACCACGTTGAGCACTTTGGAATGATTGGCAGCTATTAACAAGGCCGAAAAATACCACAGCGGTGATCAACGATCACGCACTACTGTCAACCTACATACGGAATGTAGCCTACGCACACCGGCACTCCATTACCGGGCCGTCCAAACATTAGGAAAATGATAAACATGCACACGTGATCGTGAACACTTACCATTTATTTTATTTAAATGAGTACCGTAATGTATCTTGATTTACTTCTGGACGTTTTTATCCACAAAGCTGGCCTGTATTCACGCACGGCCACGTGGAGCGCTAGCCTATGTAAACCCATAAATCACCAGTCAATGCTGTCGAGACCAGCCAGTGATCACATGGAGCGCCAGCCATTGTTAAAAACTCGATGACCGGTCATTGGGTGGTATGCTGTCGGCACTTTTTTTCCAGCTGACGATATAATCTTGGGCAGTCCCGCGGTAACCTAGAAGCCTTGCCGGGCTCTGTTACCGCAGTATTGCCGCGGTATAGTTGTGTTGTCACGAGATCTGTACTGTACGTGTAAGGGAACCTCCCTTTGGTTTGTGCACAGTCATACGCCTTCACCCACTGATCATAGCTATAATTGGGAGCTAAGTAGTTCCGTACATCCAGGAAATGAAGTGATGTGGTAGTGAGGGCCATATGATTATTGATCTTCTTGATGACGGACTTGATGGTATTCGCCTGGGCCAAGTAGGGGTAGAGAAATTCCTTCACCATGTTCAAGTCATATCGCCCCGAGTTGAAACCCAGCACCGGTAACTGGCCTAGATATTGTAGGAAGCGCACTTTCAATTTCTCCGCATACGGTTTCGGTAAAGGCACATCCTGCGACTGCATGGGCTCCGGCTGCGACTCGGGCTCCGACTCGGACTCTTCATCGTCACTAAACGCTACACCCGGTATAGGAATCCGATCGTCCAGCTGGTCCAGTATGTCCTGGAACTTGGACACCAACAATTCCGTACTGGCCGCACTGACTTCCTCTAAATACCCCATCATGCGGATGATCAACTCATGGGAATCCCCGGTAGACACGAAACAGACCGGTGCAGCGTCATAGCCAGGTACGTTGCTGGAAATGCTGACACTCAGGGGAATATGGCGCTGCGTCCACTGCGTTTTCGCTGAAAACGCGTCCATGGGCTCCAACAAGGCCTCAAAATCATAACACGCCCGGTAGGGAAAATAACGGTGCGCCTCCGGTATCATCAGACCCTCATCGGCCAGTTCCTCGAAAATAGTAGGCGTATTATGATACACTTGTTATAGTTACATATATCCAGTTTATAATCCGTTTAATGGGCAGAGATATTTATACATCTATTTCTCGTTCATAATCTGTATTTCAAATTTACAAACACTACATTTCATACTTTACGATTGAGCACTTATAATGATAAATTTGTACATATATTTGCATGTTCTCATATCTTATCAATTCATAATAATTACTTAAGAATTCACTGTTAGTGTTCAACAACATTACATTTTATTCCGCTCGTGTTAATTAATATTAGACATACTGGATTGCTGTAAAATTCTCCTGTTTTATCATTTTTAATTACAATTTGTATATACGTTACATTTCACTGTTTATAGAATGTACATTGACAAAGGGTATTTTATTGCCAGCTGTCATGTTTCGGCATGCTGATATTTGATTTAAGTAAAAGTTCATCCCGCCGTGATAATGGCACAATATTATCACTTCACGGGTTCATGGCAGACAGATGGCGATCTCAGACCGGTCAGCTGTTATTATTATTATTATTTGATAGTTTGACAGGTTTGAGAATTAGTCCGTCTGCCAGACTCACGGAGTGAGAAACAATTACAATTAAAATACTTTGTTACCTATGTTTGAATAGCAGTCACTATATGTCATGCTGTATTATAGTTAGACTATATAAGATATGCAATTTGTGTTTATGAGGAACCAGAAACTCGGACACCCAGCTTCTGTCGGACCAAGTTGTGCATAATTCCAACTGGATTTCTTGTGTAGATTTGTAGTTTTGTAGTTCAGTATATTTTATCATCAGAAGACACACTTCGGTGTAATAAAGAAGTTCCCGTGTTTGCAGCTCTACATTGCGACTTATTTTAGGTTATTTCCTATTTTAAATAAGGTCTTGGAGTTGCGCCGGAAAATCAACTTCTAACACTTGGTGCAGAAGTGTGGTAAGATCTCGGGTACCTCTCGCTCAGTCTCCAAGCGACTGCCTACCAACAACCAGCTAGCTTCCTCCCCGAAATTCAAGATGGCTACGATCCCAACCTTGGACGTCTTTCAGATATTGAACATGCTCGGTGTGCCGGCTGAACCGACAAGCTGGAATTTGCAGCACACGAACGGTGACGCCATTCAAGTGACTTTTACGTGGGGAAACGTGGATGTACTCCCGAAAGACGTCAGTGTGGCTTGTGTGAAACGTAAGTCGCCGTCGACTGTTCGTCGTGACAATCAACGATTCTTAGCCTTCAAAGATCGTATGTGCGAGGAGAAGAACACAGCGATGAGAGTAAAATCTGCACCGGCGCAGGATATCACCCAGGTCAGTACAGTCACCAATCCATCAATTCTTACACAATCATCGGAAACTCAAACAGAGTTCACTATCGAACATAAAGAGACACAAACGGACAACACATATCGAGATGGATCGTCTCAGACTGTGACACCATTTCAACCTGTTGACATATCGTCTGTCTCAAAAACTGATCAAACTGTTCATCCTGTTCGTGAACATTCACCTGTAACAGACGTCACCCCTATCCAGCAGGGGTATATAAAGGAAAGAACTGACACAGAAGGGAAGAAAGAATATTACGGGCTTCCTACGATCCGACCAACAGAGAAGATCACTCGACGCAGGATAAAAAATGGTTGTGAACAATTTCAAGTTCAGTGGCAAGGTTTGGGACCCCAAGCCAAGCAATGGATTGCAAAAGAGAAGTTAGATGCCGCAGGGAAAGCATATTTAGCCGCCCATGAAAATGACATTCCTGGACCACGCCCATTTGTGAAAACTGAGCAACCTTTATGTAATGTCATTTCTCAAGACGACATTCGCCGACATGCTGAACAACATCACATCGATCATATGCTACAACATCGTGAGCGAATGCAATTTCAACATCAAGGCTATTGGCGATAACTTATGCGTATTCTTCTTAATTTCCATGTAGATGCTTCCTTATGTATGCATTTCGTTTTACTACCACGCTTCTATTATTTCATTTTATTCCACATGATAGTCTTCGTCATCCATAGGCACAGCTTCTTAATAGTGCTAGTGAGATCCTGCATATCTTAAACCTGGATTATATTGTCACCATCTAGTATTTATGAAAAAGTCCCACGCTCAAAACATAGGTTTCGAGGACGAAACTGGCGGAGCGAGAGGGATATGTTATAGTTACATATATCCAGTTTATAATCCGTTTAATGGGCAGAGATATTTATACATCTATTTCTCGTTCATAATCTGTATTTCAAATTTACAAACACTACATTTCATACTTTACGATTGAGCACTTATAATGATAAATTTGTACATATATTTGCATGTTCTCATATCTTATCAATTCATAATAATTACTTAAGAATTCACTGTTAGTGTTCAACAACATTACATTTTATTCCTCTCGTGTTAATTAATATTAGACATACTGGATTGCTGTAAAATTCTCCTGTTTTATCATTTTTAATTACAATTTGTATATACGTTACATTTCACTGTTTATAGAATGTACATTGACAAAGGGTATTTTATTGCCAGCTGTCATGTTTCGGCATGCTGATATTTGATTTAAGTAAAAGTTCATCCCGCCGTGATAATGGCACAATATTATCACTTCACGGGTTCATGGCAGACAGATGGCGATCTCAGACCGGTCAGCTGTTATTATTATTATTATTTGATAGTTTGACAGGTTTGAGAATTAGTCCGTCTGCCAGACTCACGGAGTGAGAAACAATTACAATTAAAATACTTTGTTACCTATGTTTGAATAGCAGTCACTATATGTCATGCTGTATTATAGTTAGACTATATAAGATATGCAATTTGTGTTTATGAGGAACCAGAAACTCGGCCACCCAGCTTCTGTCGGACCAAGTTGTGCATAATTCCAACTGGATTTCTTGTGTAGATTTGTAGTTTTGTAGTTCAGTATATTTTATCATCAGAAGACACACTTCGGTGTAATAAAGAAGTTCCCGTGTTTGCAGCTCTACATTGCGACTTATTTTAGGTTATTTCCTATTTTAAATAAGGTCTTGGAGTTGCGCCGGAAAATCAGCTTCTAACACTCTCCACCCGGATATGCTCGCTTGACACTGATATCACAAATCTTCTCGTGTCGATGTAAGTCCCGAGAAAATTTGAACACCCGATGGCATTGGGCACAACTGTAAGACTGTGCGTACTGGCTCATATTGTAGATCAGCGAAAAATGACTCACGCCATTGTAGTCGAAGACATTGACTTTCATCGTAGAAGCATACCGTTCTGTTGAACGACGAACCAATTCAGCCACAAATGTATCCTCCTCCTCCTCCTCGCATTGTAATCGGTATACAAAGATATTGATGTTGAACAGTGTTTCCACATCATCCAAATTCTTGAAAGGGACTCCACGGAAGTGCCGCTCATCCAAGTCTTGCTGCTCTAAGTACTGTTCCCAATAGCCATTGGCCACTGTGTCACAACTCACGGGATCACACTCGTCCAGATGCACGGCCAAACACCGAAACAGACATTTCCGGTCTTTGTAGGATGCGTGTTTCCCTGCCGTTAATGCATACATGCCTTTTCGATGAAGCAACCAAGGGGGTAGTAGTACAGGAGCACCGATAGGATGATCTCTCATTTTTGTGACGAAAAATGTGACGTTGGTCACCATTTCCACAAGCCATTGGGTATTGGGGCGTTGCAATCGGGCCCATTCCAATGGGTCCAACGTAGTCAATCGGTCGATGAGTGGCTCCAGGGAAATGGCATCCGTCACCGTGAATGGCTGGTCAAACAAATAGGTATTATTGCTGGGATAATAATACCGCACCTGATCCGTGTCCTTGTGCCGTAAAATGCACCCAAATGTGATATTCAACTTGAACGCTGTGACCTGGTCTGTGAAAATGTTCTCCACATAAGTAGACAAATACGTAAGGTCCTGCAGTCGAAAGTTATACAAGTCCAATAGACGACGGTCACGGTGAAAACAATGGCGTATGGTAGCCCAGTGTCGTTGATAAATGTCCCTCACACGCTTGTCTTCAGGCAAGACTCAACCGGAGGTGCTGCTGGGTCCCAGGGAAAATCTTCTCCACGTCTCATGCTTTCTCTCCTCCTCTCGTCAGAACAAACTGGCAAACAGGCAGGTAGGCAGGCTGGCAGGCAAACAGGCAGGCAGGCAAACAGGCAGGTAGGCAGGCAGGCAGGCAGGTAGGCAGGCAGGCAGACAGGCAGGTAGGCAGGCAGGCAGGCAAACAGGCAGGCTGGTCAGGTAAGTCAAAGTGCTCCGTAAGGTAGTGCAATGAATACACCCCACCACTAAAAATCATCCCCTTTTATACGTTTTTCTACAACAATGGCCGTCTAAAAATTTTAGACGGCCATCTTCCAACATGGCCGTGTAAAAATTTTAGACGGCCATCTTCCAACATGGCCGTCTAAAAATTTTAGACGGCCATTTTATGACCCACTCAATCCATTGGGGGGAAATGTACAACAGATCGAGTTGTCTCCCCTTGCGTACAAAGTGTACAGATGGCGCCACCATCGGATGTTGTGACGTCATAGTTACATCCGGGTGAAATTAGCGTCGAAAAGGGTTTTGTATACTACTTATGACCACACGGTCCCTAGCACCGGCATAAGCGGTATTAGATACAAATTTATAGAGCTGTGATGGAAATGCTCTCACAACTCGTATATTGATAAATTTACTGTGACAACTCGTACACTGTGGATTGTGAGCTGTATCGTCGTCAGATTAAAATGACGGCATTTAACACAAAAGACTAGTCTGTAAGGCCCGATGTCGACCCAGCATCAACTTCCCACAAATGCCAACATATATCAAAGACCAAAAGGTCTGTACAGGGGGCGGGCCTCGGGGACGAAACGTCCACCAGCAGAATCTCGCCATATACAGGTAAAAATTAATACAGTGTATGAATTCATTGTATTCATTCATATCAGTGTATTCACTGTATTCACACAATCTCGCCATATACAGGTAAAAAGTCATACAGTGTATGAATTCGTTGTATTCATTCATATCAGTGTATTCGGTGTATTCATTCGTATCACTCAAAAAGTCATACAGTGGTTGGCATACCATTGTTCTCCGTGAAGTCTAATTAGAAGGTCAGATCAGATGGAGCATTGCTATGACTATATGGTCAGATCTACAGGGCGAGTTATTGATTTCAGCACGTACGTCCCTGTCTGTATGTTTTAAAGGTTCAGACACCTACACAGAATTATCAGGAAGATATCGACCAGTAGGCAACACTGCAGGGAAACAGTTCTATTGTATATAAGCATTAACGAGATTAAATCTTTGTGGAACATCGGTATTAAGGATATTGGAGCTGCTGGCTTTGCATAAACTCGACATTCCAATGTACTAACCCAAATTGATACTGATCGTGCTATATGTCGATGACAACTTTGTGCGCCAATACGCCAAGCAGATATACCGGAATGGATTACAATGGATGCAATAGTCATAAACAAAATGGCTAGACAACCACTTAATACTTCGTTATTGTATAATGATCAACGCTTCTTCAGAATCTCAATGATTGTTTGGCGTGTGCTTTGTCTGTATAGCTCCAATGGTCCCTATTACCGAAATGCGTTTTGCGCCGGAGTTACGCCTTATGTTCTCAAATGGCACGGTTCCAACAGTGACCAAGCAATCATGATCTCATAAAATTCAATCCAGCCTGAATGTTTAAGCCCAAGTCCCACTTAAGCGAAGTTGTTTACGAAACTTTCCGATGTATTGGTCGTAATGTTTCGTAATAAATCGCTTTACAAAAACCGGATTTCCCGTCATTTGGGGCGAATAGATACATGTTTACGAATAATTACGACTGTTTGCGATGCAGTTACAAAGAAATACGATACTTTTACGACAGTTAGCGATATTCGCACCCAAATTTAGGCGATTCAGTACGATACAGTTGCGAATATGTGCGATGCATTTGCGAACAATTACGAAGTGCATACGACTACTTGCCATTATTTCACGATGTCTTGCGAATACGTACATAGGTTTTACGACGTTTTTACGACGTTGTTATATAAGTATGGGTCAAATGTGTACGATTACTTCGTATACCATCGTTTCCAATCGCAAGTTATCGTAACTATTCGTATTTATTTTTCACTTGACGACTATTAACGAAACTGTACCAATAAGGCGATTAAATTACGACTTAATTACGATGCATTACAACGTAGTTACGACGACTTACGATTATTTACGATAAAATTACGAATATTTGAGACTTAAGGCAAAATCGCATTGCTTGGCGAAGTTTTTGAACATTTTGAAATTGGCGCGGCGATAAAACCGAGGCGACGATATTTTTACGAATTGAAGCGATGGCTTACGAATCATGGCGAATGTCTTTACGAATAGCTTGCGAGTATCTTACCAATACTTACGATCTTAAATCGTCAAGCTTCGTAAAGGAGTTCGCCTAAGAATCACTCCCGAAATATGAGTATTCTCAGTAACTTGGGTTTACGACGAGATCAAAATGCAATAAATGATCCATGCTTACATGAATACGCGGACAACATTCGCGAGGTCTACGACAGTTTTTCTTAAGCGTAGCCTCATGCCGTCCATGATTGCGTGCATGCGATTTCCTTTCTCGGAATTGCTGCGAGAATCGTAGAAATGTACTTATGATAATGTTAAAGTTTGAGGTAGCTTCAAATGTATCCCTGACTGAGGAACCATTTGCATCATGTATCCTATTCAAGCCGTAAAGTCAAGAGTTTGGAAATACCACCCCGTATCATCATCGGTCTCAAGCCATCATAGAGTCCGATGGGACATACAAAAGCGAAGATCCACGAGCACAGGGACATGATCAGCAGTCTTCGTCGATAACTGTTTTAAAAGAATAAAATTATTTTCCACCTTTTCATACACTACGATGACAGTGAATATCATAAAAATAAGTTGTGTATAAATCATCCTCTACTACATCACTATCGTCTGTATAGATCGAGATAGGGAAGAGTATGTAGACGGTGTATGTCGCTAATTTATACATATAACGCATTCTGATGATATCCACTGTCATCGTGATGTATGAAAACATGGGAAATAATTGTATTCTTTAGAAAAAAAAATTTAACATCAACAAAATATAAACAATGACACCCACTGCTAATCAAATCACTGTGACCACGAGCCTTATAATATTCATGGTAATTGTAACCAACACACGGAGGAATAATCAGTTGACTGTTCACAGGTGGTGTGAAGTGGAGTCCGCTTATACGACCTGTTGGTTGATTATTAAAGAATGTTCACAACATTCGTTGACAGGTTCAGTACACCGGT
Source organism: Hanleya hanleyi (assembly GCA_036873755.1). Lineage (NCBI taxonomy): Eukaryota > Metazoa > Mollusca > Polyplacophora > Lepidopleurida > Hanleyidae > Hanleya > Hanleya hanleyi. The sequence continues at coordinate 20,363 of JAVTVY010049473.1, forward strand.
TCGGGACTTGTTACTGAAGCATTTTCTCATGTTTCTGATTCAGAAGGAATCGACATGTTCGAAAATTTGAATTTATGAGACAAGTCAAATTATTCGTTGTCATGAAACAGCACTTATTTTCAGCTCAGATTAAAGAGGCAAAAATGATTTCTTATCTAAAAAATTTAAAGAAAAATTAATTTGTTTAAGAAAATTCAAAGATGATTTTCCGTATCATATGTCTTGATATATTGAGGTTCCCCTCATCATGTGTCTTGATAAATTGAGGTTACCGCTACTGAGGGGTCTCCTCGAGTAGCCATTTACACATTTCCGGGTTAAATGGGTGTCTGTATATCAAGGTTTTTACATGCGATTTTATCGACCAGTCGTAAAAGAAGATAACCTTCTTGTATGCAAGTATATAAACGAGACGGACCTTTTCTGCAGCACAAACACAGCAGATTGAGGAAAGTCATGCAGATATTAGAAATTCTATTTCAGACACGTTACTACCCGACACTATAGTGTACTCAGCACTTACCTAAATTGATATTGATCGAGATGATGACCTTGACGAGACGACGGATTCTAATGAAAAAAAAAGTATTTGCCATTTAGAACGTAAATCAATATTAATATCCAATTATATGAATGTGCAATTAACACTTTATTGATTCATAACAGGGAGGGAGGGGGGGGGGATCCCCATCTGTGATTCGAACCTGGGATCTTCAGTCTCCAAATCACCAGCGTCAAAAAGTGTTATTTTCCTGAAAGACTGTCTGACAAGCTGCCGTCAGAAATTCTCCGTCATGTGTGGCTGAAGGGTCATAGGAAGCTCGGACTAATACAGTTTGTAAACTGAGGCAGCAGTGGTTTAGATCTCGAGCGCTTGTAATAGTGCTGGCGACATAGTGAATCTGATATATTACGGCAATCCTTCAGGGACGCGGGTTCCAACCTCACACGGAGATCATGATCTATCCATGAGCAGCTGTTTTAAAACCTTCAAATTGGTATCCATGCATATCGATATATGTACCAGATTTTGTAGATCATTAATTTCTTTCCATATAAACTGCCGCTCCTTTGTACAGGGAATGATTGTTTTGTGATGTGTGCATGTATACTTTTTTGCTGTTGTACCGGTATACATTTAATGGTCTTGTTTTAAGAATATGAGAGGAAATTGCTTTTTTATCGATGGCATGGCGCCAGTCACCGTTTATGACGTACCTGAAAGATATCAGTTTGATCCTGTACGATTGCGTGGGTTACCGTACCCGTATTGGTTAGACATAAGTCACCGCAATAGCAGATATCAAGTCATTAGTCGATCCTATAACTGCGCATTTAGCTTCCAGATATTCCTCTGAGGCTCAGACCAGAATAAAACGTTTAATTTAATCCGAGTAATATTTGTTGGTGCATGGAGCTATAAATCGGAAGGAGGCCCTGTTCCACAAGCCAGGACTGACTGGCCAGCGCTCACGCCCGCTGAGCTTTTGTGTTTTGAATAGCCGTCCAGCTGGGCTGCGTCTCTCTCATGTTCAATGTACGATGCCGCTCTCTGATCCTGCGACTCCTTTCTGTTAAATTAGAAATGGCCGGAAGTGAGGTGTCATCATGCGCAGTCTCCACAAATTAAAATCACCAAGTGAAAATTATGCGCATATGTCATGTTTATTTATTTGAAATAATTTCCCTTATTACAATATTTGAGTCATGGCTATATGTCTTATTGTCTACGGGACTTTGAAAACAGGCTGTCATTTCTCTATCTATATTGTATTTTCTCCTTTTATGCTAACTTCCGCATTTCCAAACATGACCCAAAAATGTGAGCGAATTGCTATTACTATAGGGAATCGGAAAATCTATGGTTCTTACGGGAGGCTCATCCCGTTCGTGCAAAATTAGCGATTGAAAATATACATATTTCTCCATTTGAAATACATGGTGACTTGCACACTTTTAATGACAAAATAACCCACTTTCCGCATTTCAAATCGGGAAAAAGTTATTTCCGGCGGCGCAGCGCCGCCGGATATCTGAATTCAGTAAACATGGGAGCGGCCATCTTGATATTGGACGAGTAACAGGTGTTTTCTCGAGCCATACTCCACAGACGTGCCGTGGAGTGATCCAACTAGTTTCATATCGTAAAACGACAGGATTGTATCACCCGTTCGTGGTTAACACATTAATATTAATTCTGTTATAATGAATTCATCGAATAAATGTCCTTTAGTACTATTTTATTATGGCTGAGAGACCAAATCGATGACCATACATGATCAAGTTATTCACCTGTACCTTGTGTACGTCTGCAGCAAAATGTTCGAGATTGAACTGCGAGTTACTAAAAACTCGAAACAGTAAAACACGCGGATCGGATTGATGTGTAGAGAAAGTCGATCTAGGCTTAATTTACAATGACACACATCAATAAAGAAATAGTGGCTTGATGATGGGTCGCATATAATGCCACAGCGCTCACTCTTACATCAGGCTATGTGAAGTGACTTAATACGTCAACCAGGGAACATTACGATTCATGTGCACATTTTGCCAGCAAGCACTTAACTTCCGGCTAACCACACACTTTCCAGATGGGTCCTTGCGCGAATTACATTAGTCAAACCTTTAATGGAAACAAACAAATCGACGTTTTTTTTTAACCATTATGGTGCATCGTGACCTGTATTCACCAGTTGCACACATAATCGGCTTGTAATACGCAGATTATAAGCTACAAACGTTTCCGCCGGCATTGATGCAAATCAATAAGTTTTCTTGTGCTTATGTTAAAGATCGTAAACAGATCTATATCCTCGTGTTTAGCATTTCCGGGAGGCTTTACCTCAATTTGAATAAAATGGGATTTAGTAAGCATTACTTCGGCGTTTTCTCTGTATTTGATGCTTCAAAAAAGCTATTAAGTAATGACCTGGCATCCGTTTGTGTATACACCCATGGGAGCTGATTGCTCAGTGAGTAATCCGCGAATACACAATTGGCAGTGCGATCGTTTAACGGTCATTTTTGAGATTATAACAGGCCCATTGAATGTTATTCTTTCGCTGTTAGAAGATTGCGATTGCAGGTATTTATAATCAAGAAAAAGATATTACTCAAGCCAGGACAAATTATTGTCAATACCATGAAAAAATATACATGCGGTGTTCCTCACAATGGGGAAAAGAACACTTTTCTTTATATTTAAAGCCAGACTAGCGATAGAAGAAGAAATAACGAATAAATCTGGTCAACCGGATAATATATTGTAGACTAGCGATAATATAACCAGACTAGCGATATTTAACATCAGTTTAATGGATAAATATTAATGAATACACAGCACGGTATCAATAACATAGTTTCCTTAATTCTTTGGAAGCAAGAAATGTTAATTAACACATCGCTTGAGAATCCCCCACGCGACTACAATTACAATGTATAATGAACACATATTTACCAGTATAACCTGACCGATAAACTGACGGACGAAATTGTACATAGTCGCTTCTTCTTCTTTTCTATTTATATCTCCCTCCGCTCTCTCCTTGTTATTTATTATTTATTTATTTTAAAATATAGCGCTTGTAAACATCTTGAATGAACTAAGAAATTAAATTAAAACATGGAGTTGATGGGCTGCGAAACCCGTATGGGAAGGGCCCCTTAAACTACAATATTAATCCAATCCATCTTACAGATATACAAGTCTTGGAATATGAATTACTTATCTGATATCGATAGGCTTTTAGAATATAATTTGTTTCAATTATCATGATTATTGCACACAATGATCTACATAGTACAGTTGAGGGTATTTATACAAGTGATAACAAGCAAACAAGGTCACAAAATAATCATAGCACAATAGGCTTCATGAGTTAGTCATGTCAGGAAAATAAAGATAATGAAACAGTGAATATGACTATTGTAATCTGCTAATCATCTAGGTGGATAAAGACAATGGGTGATGGCAGATTAAGTTCAAAGTGGCCTCATGGTTAAAGTGACAAAAAATATTGAATCTTATATGTGTGAGGATTATACAATTGGTAAGAGATAATCACATGAATAAATAGCATAACGTGTGAGAAGTACATAAAGGATAATGGAAAGGATTAACGGTCACGGTGATAATCGCCATCTAAGCTGATAAGGCTGTCATAGGCGCTGGGTACAAACTGTCCACTGCTGTTGATTGTGGGCTTGTGTCTTTTGATGTGAATGGCTTCCTGTAGTCTTCTCTTTGTTTGGTCGGTCTGGTGGATGGAAAGTTTGTGTATGTTTTGCCAATTTATCTGGTGTCCTGGGTGTTCCGTCAGGTGGTCCGAAATGGCTGATTTTCCGTTTGTTTTATTGCTGGAGGCCTTATGTTCCTTGATGCGGACGTTAAGGGGTCGCATGGTTTCTCCTATGTAACTTTCCTGGCAGGAGCAGTCAATTTTGTAGATAATTCCCTTGGGCTGGGGTGGGTCGGTTGGTGGTAGTCGTCCTGTA
>JAVTVY010049474.1:0-23077 GCA_036873755.1 Hanleya hanleyi
CCATCTGACCAATCAGCTTCTTCTTTTGATATGCACTAGATCTCACATTCCCCAATACTTATGTGAAGTTTCGACTTCATCGGTTAAACAGCAGCCGGGATACAGTTGACACAAAATCCGGCGGAATCACACATTAGCAATAACAATAGGTTTGCACGGCTGTGGCTTGCAACCCTAATAATGTCTTCATTTGAAAATTTGACAATTTTGATTCCTCTATAGCGGCGAAACTATTGAACCTACGTAAAAAGGGTAGACATACTTCTGAAAGAGCTGCTTCTGGACAATATAATACTACAAACTATAAGGCTGTACCTATCGTAGTCCCAGAGATATAGGCTCTACAAGATGTGCTCCGTTTCTGACAAAATTCAAGATGGCGGCCAAACCACGTGACTGAGGACCAAAATTTTTGCTTATTCGTGATCGCCATATCGCAGTGCATATATGTAGCCAATTTGCCCGTCCAAATCCGTTATTTGAAAAACCGACAATTTTGATTGGTCAATGGCGGCCATTTTGCTTTATGGAGCAAATTTTCAAATCATAATTTGAGAGCCCTAGATCCATAGATCATGTGTACCAAGTTTCGAGTCAATCGACCCAGCGGTTCCAGAGGAGAAGATCTTGAAAGATTTTAGGAAAAATCCAAGATGGCCGCCGAACCATCAGACGAATCAGCTTCTTCTTTTGATATGCACTAGATCTCACATTCCCCAATACTTATGTGAAGTTTCGACTTCATCGGTTAAACAGCGGCCGGGATACAGTTGACAAAAAATCCGGCGGAATCACACATTAGCAATAACAATAGGTTTGCACGCCTGTGGCTTGCAACCCTAATAATGTCTTCATTTGAAAATTTGACAATTTTGATTCCTCTATAGCGGCGAAACTATTGAACCTACGTAAAAAGGGTAGACATACTTCTGAAAGAGCTGCTTCTGGACAATATAATACTACAAACTATAAGGCTGTACCTATCGTAGTCCCTGAGATATAGGCTCTACAAGATGTGCTCCGTTTCTGACAAAATTCAAGATGGTGGCCAAACCACGTGACTGAGGACCAAAATTTTTGCATATTCATGATCGCCATATCGCAGTGCATATATGTAGCCACTTTCCCCGTCCAAATCCGTTATTTGAAAAACCGACAATTTTGATTGGTCAATGGCGGCCATTTTGTTTTATGGAGCAAATTTTCAAATCATAATTTGAGAGCCCTAGATCCATAGATCATGTGTACCAAGTTTCGAGTCAATCGACCCAGCGGTTCCAGAGGAGAAGATCTTGAAAGGTTTTAGGAAAAATCCAAGATGGCCGCCGAACCATCTGACCAATCAGCTTCTTCTTTTGATATGCACTAGATCTCACATTCCCCAATACTTATGTGAAGTTTCGACTTCATCGGTTAAACAGCGGCCGGGCTACAGTTGACACAAAAATCCGGCGGAATCACACATTAGTACAACAACAATAGGTTTGCACGGCTGTGGCTTGCAACCCTAATAATGTCTTCATTTGAAAATTTGACAATTTTGATTCCTCTATAGCGGCGAAACTATTGAACCTACGTAAAAGGGTAGACATACTTCTGAAAGAGCTGCTTCTGGACAATATAATACTACAAACTATAAGGCTGGTAAATTTATCGTAGTCCCAGAGATATAGAAGCTCTACAAGATGTGCTCCTGTTTCTGACAAATTCAAGATGCAGGCCAAACCACGTGACTGAGGACCAAAATTTTTGCATATTCGTGGACGCCATAACGCAGTGCATATATGTAGCCACTTTCCCCGTCCAAATCCGTTATTTGAAAAACCGACACTTTTGATTGGTCAATGGCGGCCATCTTGTTTTACGGAACAAATTTTCAAATGCAAATCTGAGAGCCCCAGATCCATTGAGCATGTGTACCAAGTTTCGAGTCAATCGACCCAGCGGTTCCAGAGGAGAAGATCTTGAAAGATTTTAGAGAAAATCGAAGATGGCCGCCGAACCATCTGACCAATCAGCTTCTTCTTTTGATATGCACTAGATCTCACATTCCCAATACTTATGTGAAGTTTCGACTTCATCGGTTAAACAGCGGCCGGGATACAGTTGACACAAAATCCGGCGGAATCACACATTAGCAATTACAATAGGTTTGCACGCCTGTGGCTTGCAACCCTAATAATAATGTCTTCATTTGAAAATTTGACAATTTTGATTCCTCTATAGCGGCGAAACTATTGAACCTACGTAAAAAGGGTAGACATACTTCGAAAGAGCTGTTTTCCTGGACAATATAATACTACAAACTATAAGGCTGTACCTATCGTAGTCCCAGAGATATAGTGGCTCTACAAGATGTGTTCCGTTTTTGACAAAATTCAAGATGGCGGCCAAACCACGTGACTGAGGACCAAAATTTTTGCATATTCGTGATCGCCATATCGCAGTGCATGGTATGTAGCCACTCTGCTCGTCCAACTGTTATTTCAAAACCGACAATTTTGATTGGTCAGTTTAAGGCCATTTTGTTTTATGGAGCAAATTTTCAAACCACAATTTGAGAGCCCTAGATCCATAGATCATGTGTACCAAGTTTCGAGTCAATCGACCCAGCGGTTCCAGAGGAGAAGATCTTGAAAGGTTTTAGAAAAATCCAAGATGGCCGCCGAACCATCTTTGACCAATCAGCTTCTTTGATATGCACTAGATCTCACATTCCCCCAATACTTATGAAGTTTCGACTTAATCGGTTAAACAGCGGCCGAATACAGTTGACACAAAATCCGGCGGAATCACACATTAGTACTGAACAATAGGCTTAATATAATGGCTGTAATGTAACCCTAATAATGTCTTCATTTGAAAATTGACAATTTTGATTCCTCTATAGCGGCGAAACTATTGAACCTACGTAAAAAGGGTAGACACATTTCTGAAAGAGCTGCTTCTGGACAATATAATACTACAAACTATAAGGCTGTACCTATCGTAGTCCCAGAGATATAGGCTCTACAAGATGTGCTCCGTTTCTGACAAAATTCAAGATGGCGGCCAAACCACGTGACTGAGGACCAAAATTTTTGCTTATTCGTGATCGCCATATCGCAGTGCATATATGTAGCCAATTTGCCCGTCCAAATCCGTTATTTGAAAAACCGACAATTTTGATTGGTCAATGGCGGCCATTTTGCTTTATGGAGCAAATTTTCAAATCATAATTTGAGAGCCCTAGATCCATAGATCATGTGTACCAAGTTTCGAGTCAATCGACCCAGCGGTTCCAGAGGAGAAGATCTTGAAAGATTTTAGGAAAAATCCAAGATGGCCGCCGAACCATCAGACGAATCAGCTTCTTCTTTTGATATGCACTAGATCTCACATTCCCCAATACTTATGTGAAGTTTCGACTTCATCGGTTAAACAGCGGCCGGGATACAGTTGACACAAAATCCGGCGGAATCACACATTAGCAATAACAACAGGTTTGCACGCCTGTGGCTTACAACCCTAATAATGTCTTCATTTGAAAATTTGACAATTTTGATTCCTCTATAGCGGCGAAACTATTGAACCTACGTAAAAAGGGTAGACATACTTCGAAAGAGCTGCTTCTGGACAATATAATACTACAAACTATAAGGCTGGGTACCTATCGTAGTCCCAGAGATATAGGTTTCACAAGATGTGCTCCGTTTCTGACAAAATTCAAGATGGCGGCCAAACCACGTGACTGAGGACCAAAATTTTTGCATATTCGTGATCGCCATATCGCAGTGCATATATGTAGCCAATTTGCCCGTCCAAATCCGTTATTTGAAAAACCTGACAATTTGATTGGTCAATGGCGGCCATTTTGTTTTTTATGGAGCAAATTTTCAAATCACAATTTGAGAGCCCCAGATCCATAGATCATGTGTACCAAGTTTCGAGTCAATCGGACCCAGCGGTTCCAGAAGAGAAGATCTTGAAATGTTTTAGGGAAAATCCAAGATGGCTGCCGAACCATATGACCAATCAGCTTCTTCTTTTGATATGCACTAGATCTCACATTCCCCAATACTTATGTGAAGTTTCGGCTTCATCGGTTAAACAGCGGCCGGGATACAGTTGACACAAAATCCGGCGGAATCACACATTAGCAATAACAATAGGTTTGCACGCCTGTGGCTTGCAACCCTAATAATGTCTTCATTTGAAAATTTGACAATTTTGATTCTTCTATAGCGGCGAAACTATTGAACCTACGTAAAAAGGGTAGACATACTTCTGAAAGAGCTGCTTCTGGACAATATAATACTACAAACTATAAGGCTGTACCTATCGTAGTCCCAGAGATATAGGCTCTACAAGATGTGCTCCGTTTCTGACAAAATTCAAGATGGTGGCCAAACCACGTGACTGAGGACCAAAATTTTGCATATTCATGATCGCCATATCGCAGTGCATATATGTAGCCACTCTTCCCGTCCAAATCCGTTATTTGAAAAACCGACTATTTTGATTGGTCAATGGCGGCCATCTTGTTTTACGGAACAAATTTTCAAATGCAAATCTGAGAGCCCCAGATCCATTGAGCATGTGTACCAAGTTTCGGAGTCAATCGTGACCCAGCGGTTCCAGAGGAGAAGATCTTGAAAGATTTTAGAAAATCCAAGATGGCCGCCGAACCATCAGACAGAATCAGCTTTTCTTTTGATATGCACTAGATCTCACATTCCCCAATACTTATGTGAAGTTTCGACTTGGTCGGTTAAACAGAGCGGCCGATACAGTTGACACAAAAATCCGGCGGAATCACACATTAGCAATAACAATAGGTTTGCACGCCTGTGGCTTAAAACCCTAATAATGTCTTCATTTGAAAATTTGACAATTTGATTCCTCTATAGCGGCGAAACTATTGAACCTACGTAAAAAAGTGGGTAGACATACTTGAAAGAGCTGCTTCTGGACAATATAATACTACAAACTATAAGGCTGTACCTATCGTAGTCCCAGAGATATAGGCTCTACAAGATGTGCTCCGTTTCTGACAAAATTCAAGATGGCGGCCAAACCACGTGACTGAGGACCAAAATTTTTGCATATTCGTGATCGCCATATCGCAGTGCATATATGTAGCCAATTTGCCCGTCCAAATCCGTTATTTGAAAAACCGACAATTTTGATTGGTCAATGGCGGCCATTTTGTTTTATGGAGCAAATTTTCAAATCACAATTTGAGAGCCCTAGATCCATAGATCATGTGTACCAAGTTTCGAGTCAATCGACCCAGCGGTTCCAGAGGAGAAGATCTTGAAAGGTTTTAGGAAAAATCCAAGATGGCCGCCGAACCATCTGACCAATCAGCTTCTTCTTTTGATATGCACTAGATCTCATCTTCCCCAATACTTATGTGAAGTTTCGACTTCATCGGTTAAACAGCGGCCGGGATACAGTTGACACAAAATCCGGCGGAATCACACATTAGCAATAACAATAGGTTTGCACGGCTGTGGCTTGCAACCCTAATAATGTCTTCATTTGAAAATTTGACAATTTTGATTCCTCTATAGCGGCGAAACTATTGAACCTACGTAAAAAGGGTAGACATACTTCTGAAAGAGCTGCTTCTGGACAATATAATACTACAAACTATAAGGCTGTACCTATCGTAGTCCCAGAGATATAGGCTCTACAAGATGTGCTCCGTTTCTGACAAAATTCAAGATGGCGGCCAAACCACGCGACTGAGGACCAAATTTTTGCATATTCGTGATCGCCATATCGCAGTGCATATATGTAGCCAACTTCCCCGTCCAAATCCGTTATTTGAAAAACCGACAATTTTGATTGGTCAAGTGCGGCCATATGTTTTATGGAGCAAATTTTCAAATCATATTTTGAGAGCCCTAGATCCATATTCATGTGTACCAATTTCGAGTTTATCGACCCAGTGGTTTTGAGGAGAAGATCTTGAAAGGTTTTAGGAAAAATCCAAGATGGCCGCCGAACCATCTGACCAATCAGCTTCTTCTTTTGATATGCACCAATCTCACATTCCCCAATACTTATGTGAAGTTTCGACTTCATCGGTTAAACAGCGGCCGGGATACAGTTGACACAAAATCCGGCGGAATCACACATTAGCAATAACAATAGGTTTGCACGCCTGTGGCTTGCAACCCTAATAATCCGAACGATTTCAATAGGGGACCTAGGTCCTGCGGACCTGGTCCCCTAAATATAGGCTGGTGTGCATTTTTTAGCTGTAGGCAACATTAAGTGGACTGACCCATGCTCCATTTGATAACCCAGAAAACATAGTTTTGAAGCATATTCATGAAAAATTCATATAATTAGTATTTAACTTTTTTTTTATTCTAACTGTTTGCAGATAATCACAATGTCCATCAAAATTTATCAATTTGGATGGATGTTGCTGTGCAAAATTCTCAGCTAGAAGGCTTTTAAAGGAAATTTATATCTCTTAACCCAAAAGAAGATAACCCAATAGGAAAACAAGCAAAATGGCCGCCAAAATCAAAAATCACCAGCGGATATCCTTACGCCATTGATAGGTTACCTATCCGTCTGTTGTCAAATATTTGTAAAACTAAAGTCTTATTACGACCATATATGTAGAGCTACTTTCCAGCTTGCACCATTAACCAGTAAATTTATATTGGATGATAGCTCATCTCTCGCCTTCGGAATTGAACTGTCTCAAAGGCTTTAAAAGAACGTTTAAGTCAGTCCCGGTTTTACACAAGATACTAGTGACAAATCGATGGATGATCTTAGAAATATCTTACACATTGCTAGTAAGAGCTATGGAGAAGTATTATTAAAATTATGCATCCAAAACGGAAGAAACCAAAGTGGCTTGATTTACCATTATTTAAACAGAATTAGATAGAAAAGCAGAATCATTGAGTAAGTATCCCAGAGACCCTTATGTTCGTTCTCCTTCCTTCATTCATCTGAAACATTATCGCAAATGTAAGAAAAAAAATACAACAGACGTCAATTCCATGCAGATCTAATTGGTCAATTGAATGATTTACTAAGTACATGTATCAAGTAAGCATCTGCATACTGGACGATGCTTAATAAAACAATGTTTATTGCACTGCAAGTCGGCCAATACTAAAGTTCTGAATTTTCACCTTCGGGTAGAACTGTTCCACACAGTGTTGAACAGGTTTACTCCTATACATAGCAGATAAACAGTTTTCAATCATACAGGTGCATTCTCAGAAGCTAAGCAGCATGTGAACAATACAAGTCTGAGATACATTTCCAGTCAAATATAGAGCCAAGTTTACATATTTTCAACTATACCGTTAACCCTACATGGGCTCGGGTATTTTGACCTGTCCAGGCCTGGGGATGAGCCATTTCATCCACCCCTAATTATTGTCCTTACATCTGGAGCTAAGGGGCTTAAACTTATCACGCTATACCCTTGGGTCAAGTTCTACCAGAAAATGTAAAAAAATCCGAGATGGCCGCTTTGATGACGTCACAGTGACGTCATTTTTCTTGTCGATTTTTCGGTCAGATTTTTCGAATTTTTCATTCATGCAATTTCTCTGCAAAAACTGCGTGATAAATTAGTAAATATTAATGTGATGTGGAAGAAAATAGTCTTTGCCCACTTTTCATCGCGGAAAAGCAGTAACTTTTAAGAAAAATGACGAAAACATCATTTTTCTGGTACCCCAGGTGGTCGCCATCTTGAATTTACCCATGATCTTCTACTCGGGGGTTCATGCAAATAGGCTCAAAACGACACCAATATGATAAACTATAAAGTCGCGGAGTGTCAGCTCTCAATTTTTTGTCGTAACGGAGATAAGAGAGGATCATGGGTAAATTCAAAATGGCGGGGGCACCAGAAAAGTGATATTTTCGTCATATTTCTTCAAAGATTACGCAAAAATGCAGCATGTTGATTCAACGCAGTTTTACTGAAGCTATATGTCTTAGTATCGCCAAAAAATACTCCTGATTCGTTCCCCCTCCCTCCCCTCCCCCATTAACCCTACCAGGCCTGGGGGAGGGGGGAGGGGGGAGGGGGCAAAAATACCCCCCTACCAAACTTTCTGCGCTATCTCCGGAACGCCAATAAATGGAGAGCTGAAACTCCGTGACGTTATAGGTTATCATATTGGAGTCATTTTGAGCCTATTGGCGTTACCTCACGAGCAGAGGATCATGAGCAAATTCAAAATGGCGCCCATGTGGGGGACCAGAAAAAGTGATGTTTTCGTCATATTTCTTTAATAGTTTTGCTTTTCTGTATGGAAAAGTTGATAAAACTTATTTTATTTCATATCAGATTATTATTTACCAATTCATCATGCAGTTTTTGCGAAGAAAAACAAAAATAAAAAAATCGAAAATTTTGACTGAAAACTCGTCCAAAAATGCTCTTTTTGAAAATGACGTCACAATGACGTCATCTTGGCGGCCATCTTGGATTTTTTTACATTTTCTTGTAGAGCTTGACCCAAAGATATAGCGTGGTACGTTTCAGCCCTCTAGTATTAGTGATAGCGAAAATATAAAGCGGGGAGTGGGCACTTTCCGCCCCTGGGATGTTATTAATGTGAAGAGAGTTCTGCAGAAAGGTAATTTGCCCCAATTTGTAGACGATATCTTAAAGACGTTTATGGCACGTGAAGCATTGTATAGCCGATTTCGTGTTAGTGTAAGCAAAGATTTTTAAACGCTAATTAGTTATTGCCATATCACCGAGTTCAGGCAAACATGCCGTATGAATGCGTGACCCTTATCCGTCGTTTCAATAGTCCCAGGTGTATCATATCAAGTTCGGCTGAATACGATCACCCCCCTCGGCGGTCTCGCCTTTGGATTACATGGCATTGGAACCGACGGATTCTATGACTTGCAGAAAATTCAAATTAATCCTTGCTTTCGATAGCACCATTCACGGGTACATTCACAAAGCGATTCGTTCAATGACTCTCTTCTCGATCTCTTTAACCCGGGGAGGGGTTTGTACATGTAACTAGTGATAACTGATGTATATATGAACAATACGGGTCAAATTATCTTAGGAAAGGGTGAGTGAGTGGGTGAGTGAGTGAGTGAGTGAATAGAATTTAACGTCGCTTTCAACAAAATTTCAGCTATACGGTGACGAACCATCTAAGCACCACCAGCCAAGTTGCGTTCCTGCTACTTCAAAGAAGAAATGTTTGAAGCAGCATGGAACCAGACACTCTCATCCAATGTATCACATTACCAAGTTCCTGTTGCTTCTCAGCAACATGCTTTGAAGCAACAGGAACCCGTGCCCACCCAATCACCCGCCTTTAGGGGTGTGGGATTTAACATCGTTTTCAACAACTTAAGAAAGGATCAGAAAAAGACCAGTATGCTTACATCTAAGATAATTTTGGCAACTCCAGGTCGAATATACCCAAGTTATCAGTTTCTACAATTATTTTCTAGGCTAAACAGAAAGGGAGGAGTGAATCAACACATCGCAATGCGAACCGAGTCTCGATGCACCTGCCGGTGCTATCATCGCAGCTCTTTATTTAATGATTAGCTTGAATTTTGTTCAATTTTAACGGATTATTTCCAAATTTAGTATGTGGGTACCGTGACACACGATGTCGCTTGGGATTGCGTTTCATCAACACCTGTCGATATGTGGTGCCACTTGAATTTTTGTTTTTCCGGACAATGCAATTTCAAAGACTTGAATGTACTTGTATACTTTTCAAACTTGGTTTCAAAATGTCGCTTGGGATCGCGTTTTCTCAAATTTCATTTCCGGATACTAATATTAGAACGACTTAACTGAGCATGACAAAATTCACACACCAATCCCCCACTTGCACAAAATTCAAGTTAATCAATGCTAACTTGACTGTTATTCAAATGGAGTATTGGATGGTATACTGGGCTTGATCCTCACTTCTAAGAAGACAACCTGACCATTCAACTGGATCATTCTTTCTCTACTACTATGATCACGTCATCACATGGTCTCCTCTTATCAGGGGATGGTGATTATTTTCTGCCGACCATGCATGCTTATAATTTCAGAAATCTATTGCACCTGAATTTCGCCATAGGTTCATCAGACCTCTTCATATAAATTCAGTTATTCCATCGTCACTTGTGTTCATTTCCGTATACATCATCTTACTCTCCCCGCACTCTGACAACCTTCCCAACACTTTACATTACCTGAAAACCTTGGAGCAAGCAGTGGGTAATAATAATATACTATAGCTAAGGCGCGGCATATAAATACGGTCTGCAAGGTAGGGTATTGCCTGGTTTGTCGAGAGAATGGCGGCGGTGAAACAATGTGCGCTTTCAGAGTGTCTGTCCGTCGGGGAAACTGCTGGCTACTAAGCTAGGTATATTTTTAAGTTTAAAGAAATATCGTTTTTTTTCTTCAAAATAAAGCAATCAGCTACCCCACAGCGCATGCTCCTTGTCACAGGCTCACTTCAATTATCTGTGCCTGCCAATAGCGGAAGTTGCGACACCCACACACATGCGATTTAGTTTAAATCTCATCGAACAACCTCGAGCTCCCAGTATATACATGGTCGAAGTGACTGTACTCGAATTACTCTGAAGTGTAATAAAATAATAATTTTTGGCACAATTTCCAGCCCCCACCCCCCGCCTTAATGATTTGTGTACCCCTTGAGCTAGAGGGCTGAAACTTACCGCACTATACCCTCAGGTCAAGCTTTACCCGATAATGTAAAAAGAAATACAAGATGGCCGCTTTGATGAGGTTAAAGTGATGTCATCTTCAAAACAGGCATTTATTCGTCGATTTTTCAGTCAGATTTTTCGAATTTATTATTTTTGTGTTTTCTTTGCAAAAACTGCACGATAAATTAGTGAATAATAGTCTGTTGTGAAGTGAAATAGATTTTGTCCGATTTTCCTAAAAGAAAAACAGGAATTTTGAAGAAAAATGACGAAAACATCTCTTTTCTGGTACCCCACATTCTGCCAACTTGAACTTACCCGTGCTCCTCTACTCTGGTGCAAATATGCTCAAAATGACCCCAATATGATAAACTAAAAAGTCACCGAGAGTCCGCTTCATTTTTTTTTGTCGTTCCGGAAATAGGGGAGACAGTTTGATAGGGGGGCCATAATGGCCCCCTGGCAGATAGAGTTAAGCAGGCATATGCGTTTCAGACTTTTCAGTTACACGTTCAAGCGAAAATGTGTTCTTCAACTGTCCTATTTTGTGCTTAGATAATTTTCAAATCTTGTAGTATATGTTATGATTTAGATTTATTTTTCGGAATATGTGCGTTTTTAGGAGATAACCTACTATGAAAAGCAGACAAGACATGGAAAATGGCCGCCAAAGCCAAAAATCACCATCACACCACCTTAAGGTCATTACGGTGCGTTTCCAGACTATTTGTCACAAAGGCATGAGGCAGATTACATGAGTGGATATACTGGCTGTACACAATATACATCATCCTACATTTCTCTCAAAATGTGGCCTTAATTAAAATATTTTTCGGTCGCTTTCTTTAATGGAGTGAAAATATATATACTTATTATGTAAGGAATAATCAATAACCTATCGCGAACAGGGCGAGAGATAGAATCACAACAAGAATCATCTTTCCTGATAAGCAACTCAAGTCGATTTCTCAGTCTGTTTCTACTGGCGGTTACCATGGTGACATGTTGCTAAGGTGTGCGCGAGAAAAGGCGCCAATGTTATGTCAATGTTGGAAACTGACAATGGGGAAGATTGCGAAATTGGGTGACAGATCTACCGGTATTCTTTCTCAGTAGTCGTCCTGGGAAGTGTAAACATGTGTTTGCGATGTTGCTATGCGACATTTATCTAACCCTATTAGCAAAGTCAGCCAGCTGTTACTGTCCCAGCGCAACAACAGGTGATAAGAAGTCCCTCGGCAAGGCTGTGTATGGTTATTCTTATAATATCGGTACTCGGGTTACCGGTCATTCGGGCAGAACGCCAACAACCCCAGACAAATAAGAAATGCAGAGAAGGGTTTCGGGTGGAAAACTGCTTTGTCATACAAAGGTTGTATCTGTACATGTATTGCACGCTTTGGATCGACAAGCACATGGACACTTCTGATAACGATATAAACGTTTATAATACAGAAAATCTCTAAATATACACGACACTGAAAAAAATAAATAATTAGAAACAAGGAATCATACAAGTATGGTTTAAACTTACATGTATATATATTTATGGGTATATATCCAGTGGTATATCAAGAAAGAGAACTGAACAATGTATAAACAAGCTGACTGGGGTATACTTAGTCTGACTCCATAAGGGCGTAGTAGACGGAGATTAGGAAGTTGGGAGACATTTTGATTTTATCATTCAAATTTCTACGTTCTCACTTCGAACTTCAAAAACGGGACATCGCTGACCTCGAAACCATTTGAAGTCCGATATGTGTCATATAAGAGCGTTATTGATTGGCTGACCTATATATTCGGCCAACACAAACACCATATTAGGAAGAATGACGCCGCTACTTGAGGATGATGTCACTCTATACACAATCGGTGTGTATGTTCTGATTGGTTCATCTCTCATTCGTAGGTTAAATTTACACCTACATGTATATATCAAGGCAGGTTGGAAGTGGAAACGTATAAATGAAGATGTGAGACAATGGTTAGATACGATGGAAAAGAAATGTTTGAGTGAGGGGGATGTTGCTAGTTCAGGGGATGAGAGCGCTGATAAGTACTGTTTGACTTGCTGATCTAGGATAACTATGTTGAATGATGGAGACATAGTCGAAAAGGGGTATATATATGATCTGATATGCCTGCAATGTCGAGTAGCAGGACTGGAGGATGAGATACGAGGATATAGAGAAGATAAGTGAAAGATGCAAGTGTGGGTGGAGTTAATAATTGACGGTTTACAGGAAATAACTGTAGAAAGAACCGATGTTATGGACAGGGTAGAACAGAGATTATATATTGGAGTTGGGTGAGAGAGTCCAAACAACAAGAGCGAGTAAACAGGAGCAAGTTAAAGGACGGGAAAAGATAGAGCCCGTAAGAAAAGAAAGATTTGATAATAGCACTAGTAAAGAGATCCTGGGGGTAGGTGGGTGTGAAGATGATCTCAGTAAAGATGAGGGGTTTAATGAAGCCGTGATAGTATTGGAAGGGGCTCCCTTGTGGGGAAGAACCGAAGAGAATTCAGAAGCGACGACACAAGTAGTAAGGTTGGAGGAACAAATGAAGCAAACGGGAGAGATACAAGTTATTAATGGCGACAACAATCCTCCGAAAACGTCACGGTGGTAGCAGTGATAGGGGGTTCTAATGTCCGGCCAAAGAGAGAAAGCTTAATGAGTATGTTGGAGACAAAAGGTGAATGTTAGAGTTCAAAGCTTGTCGAGTTTAATTTAACCCTATCTGGCCTGGGCTTTTTGGGACCTGTCCAGGCCTGGGGGGGCCGAAATGGCCCCCCCCCCCCTAATTATTTTTCTTACCCCTTGAGCTAGGGGGCTGAAACTTATCATACTATACCCTTGGATCAAGCTCTACCAGAAAATATGAAAAAATCCAAGATGGCCGCTTTGATGACGTCACAGTGACGTCATTTTCAAAAACCGCATTTTTTGGTCGATTTTTCGGTCAGATTTTCCGAATTTTTTATTTTTGCAATTTCTCCATAAAATAAAATAGTTTTTGCCCACTTTTCATCGCGAAAGAGCAGAAATTTTGAAGAAATATGACAAAAACATCACTTTTCTGCTACCCCATGTGACCGCCATCTTGGATTTACCCATGATCCTCTGCTCGGGGGGTTATGCAAATAGCCTCAAAATGACCCCAATATGATGAACTATAAAGTCGCGGAGTTTCAGCTCTCCATTTTTTGTCGTTCCGGATATAGCGCAGAAAGTTTGGTAGGGGGGCCATAATGCCCTCCCCCCCACCTCCCCGCCAGGCCAGGTAGGGTTAAAGCATATACGTTGTGAGATGGGATCAGTAGTAGAGAAACCGGTGGGAGACGATATGTTGGAATGCCTAGAGATTCATGGGGGGGGGGGGGGCAAATTATGAAACAGCAGTGATGACACCGATAGAGTCAATTGTGGATGAATGAGGAAAACAATGCTCATGGCAGAATATTCATTTGGAGAAATACCACGGGTGGTACCGGGTCTGTTACCGTGGGGATTTTGCAGACACGCAGATTTCTGGAAAAACGAATGTCCAGTGAGTGTAGGTGGATATTTGAGGGACGAGCTCCGTTTGGATGAGTAGGGACAAGGTCTTGAACATTTTGTGAGCGGGTTAGGAAGCACGATAGAGAAAGAAATACAAATGCCAAACCGATTTCGGGTCCTGGAATGGGGGAAGGGCAGGTTGCCGTAAAACGGAAGAGAAAATACGACAGAACAAGAAGGGCCCGCACAAAGAAACGCCGCAACAGATGGAAAGTCAGAATGGGATGAGAATTTTAGTAATGAAGAGAACATTTGAGTTATGTATATTGAATAGATCACCAAAATGTTCAGGGCCCTGAACACGAGAGCGGGCAGAGAGTAAGACAGCAGTGGAATACATTCTGCTACAACACACAGAACTGGATAAAGTGGATATATAGTGATTGATAATATTCAAAAGTATGATGTAGACAGTGATCATAACGGGGTGGCAATGGAACAGAGGGTTCAAGGAGGGGAAAACATCAGTAGAAATCAGTTCAAGTGGATGATGAATGAAGACACTGATAGAAAAACGTTTCGTCAAAATGTAGAGCAAGAGTTTAGTCAGTGGGAAGTATAGATTAGAGAATGTACGACCTGAGAGGTAGAGGAGCTTGCATAAATGTTCAATAAACGGATTATAGCAGATACAGAAGGGGTCGTCCAGTGGGTGAGATGGAATAATGGAAATGGATTAGAGAATATTAAAATTCGGGAAGCGAGGTGAAAAAGGCGGTGTGCAAGACAACAATTTAATATGGCCTTGGTAAGTGGGGGGAGGAAGAAATGAGGAGGTAGTGAGTGAAGCGGGGAAGGAGTATGAGCAGACTAAGAGAGAGGTGAGAGATGGCACAATGCATAATTAGATTACATAACCCAAATGTAATAAATGTGACTGATCGAGAGGACAGCAGTACATTTTGGAATTTGGCAAATCATAAGAGAAAACAACGGGTATCCGGCGTCTCGAAGACTAGGGATGGTGGGATCATTATTGACAGGAAATTGATCGCCACCATGCATGATCGGTGAGAAATGGTGGGGGGGGGGGGGAGGGCCACAAAACATGGTGAAGGGGAAAGGATAAGAATATAATGGAAAATATCAGGAGGTCGTGGCGCCGAAGAAGAAACTGTAGACAGTGACGGTCTAACGGGACAAATTCGAATTAAGGCAGGTAGTGAAAGATATAAAGATAGGAAAATGCTACGATGGAGATAATATTCCAAACAAGTTCATGGAAGAGGGAGGTATGCGTATACTCGAATATTTGAGATTGTTATTTTGCCGAATATGGGTAGTTGAGGAAATTTCAGTGCATTGGAAAACAAGAAGGACTACATTGTTGCATAGGAGTGGTGACACAACGTTGCAAGATAATTACAGAGGGATAGCTGAAGCGAGTAATTTATAGAAGGTGTTTACGAACATCTTGGAAATAAGGCTACAGAGAGATATGGAGAGTAGATGTCTTTTGGAAGAGATACAGGCGGGGTTTAGGAAGGGTAGGATGTGTCAAGATAGTTACTTTGTGCTCACTCAAATTTTGAAGCCCTCGAAGGCCCAGCTTATGGGGGAGGGGGGCAAGATACTAAACATAAATAAGGGTTTGTATGCTGGAGTCCGTTTCATATAGTATTCGGGGAGATCGAAACGGGTTATTTGGATCTGAGGGAAGGATTAAAGCAGGTGTGTGTTGTCATCGTTACTCTTTGCGATCTACATAGCGGAGTTAGGAAGACGACTAGAAGGGTGCGAGTGGGGAGTGAGTATCGGGAAACGAACCATTTCTGGGCTGTTGTTTTTTCGCAGGTGATATAGTTTCATTTGCGAAAACAAGGAAAGAATTACAGCTTATCCTGGATATAGTTGGGAAGTGTGGATTTGAAAGGAAGATAATCTACAGCCCAGCAAAGAGCTGCGTCATGGTCAGTAGTCAGGTTAAACCAGGAGGGGACAACTGGCAACTTAAGAAGTTAAGTCTGGAAGAGGCGGAAGAACATATCATGAAGATAGGAGAGGCGGATGAAAACAAGAACCCAGGAATTAAAATGAAGTGGAAGGGACAGATTTTCAGGGTGCAAAAGCAAGAAATTGTAGTAAAGGCAAAGAGAATATTGGGGATATTGAATGCCATAAGTGCCAACACATGCAACCAAAGTATGTGCGCAATAATGCTATGGGAGAGAGTTGCGGTTTCTACGTTTTCATACGGGGTGAAAATAGTGGAATCAGATGGGAAAACATTTACAGTATTGAGGAAATGATATTTGGTATGGCGTATAGCCCGCCACTGGGGATATATACATATAACATGATTTTTGAGAGAGAAAGAATAAATTGGTCGTCAGCGGGATTCGAACGCACGATCCCGGCTTATCGCGCAAACGCCCTACCTACTAAGCTATGACGGCTCATAGGTATTACAATCGTGGTTTGACCCTGTGATGACGAACCTTCTCTCTCGGTGTTGCAATGTGCGCAACTGGCTTTATAATGAAGAAATGATATTTGGTATGGCGTATAGCCCGCCACTGAGCATATATATATATATGAAATGATTTCTGAGAAGGAAAGAATAAATTGGTCGTAAGCGGGATTCAAACTCACGCCCTCGAATTATCGCGCCGATGCTCCACCTACTGAACCAGGGAGGCACATTTTACAGTATTTGGGTTTGAGGAAACTACAGGCAGGGAGGTGGATAGCAGGGATGAACCGAACGTAGGGTAGTTCAATGAAGTAGAAGAGATCAGCACAAAATATGATGTTAACCTAACACATACAGGAAATAGTGAGAGAGAATGAAAAAATGGTTACTGCTAAAGTTGATGAAAGGTGGGTTGAGGGGCAGAATGATAAGAACATCTTTGGTCATATACAAGAAGAAAGGTGTTTCATGAAAAGAGGGATATACAGACTGGGTGGCTGATTTTTTTGTCTGGCGAAGGCTAGGACAGAGTTCGTGTCCACAAGGAATAGGATGAAACGAGGAAAAAAAAGAAAAGGTGTGAAATATGTGGCTTGCTAGAGATTATGAAACATGTCCTGTAATATTGTAAAAGGATCAGTTGATCCTAAAGGATCAGTTAAAGGATTTAAAGGATCAGTTGATAGCTTCACACAAGGAAACTAGATGGGGAATGATAAGTGGAGATGACGGAGACATGGCCTTATCAGACTTGTTGGGACTTGGTGTTAATGTCCTGGATGAGACAGAGAACTATATCGTATCCAGTTTTGTGCAGGATGTGTGGGTAATTAGGGGAGATATAGAGGGGTTGTGTGAGGGAGGATTGCAGTAGAATGTTAATGTGATAGACTTTGCACTGTGTGCAATGTGAAGGATTAGCTAGGCCTACCACTGGAAACAGACAATAGGGGCAAGCTGGCCATGGGGGGCGAGGGACCAATAGGATATACTCGAACACAGACGACACAAGGGCGGGGATTACTAGGGTGTTGAGGGCATAGAAAAATATTGAAGAAAGTGGGCTGAACAGAAATTTGATGGGAAAGCCTTAGTGGTGATATATTAAATGTTGAGTTGATGGGGAGGATGATTAATTATGAGTGGTCCTGGTGCTGCCAGAATCGATCCGATAAGAGAGAATTTGGAGACTTGACAGATGGAAATGCTATGTGATACTTCAGCAGTTATGGGAAAAGAAGACTATAAGATTGTGCTGTGTGCGGAGAAGGTATATTGTTTGATAAGGATGTGGGGATTACTCAGTGTCTATGTGACACTGATAAGAGAAATCATATGTAAGACGGGCTGGGGAGAAACGGGTTGGACGGCGTCTTCGCACGACCAGTGTCCATCGCGGTGCGATGGTGCGATGTAGTGCCCAAGTACATTCATCAATCAATCCATCCATGTTTGTACCTGGAAGGTTATTCGTCTCTATTATTTGTCTTAGTATTTAGGTAGAATATATCTCGAGCATTTCGTCAGAGGGTAGTTTTCATCTCCTAACTTTCCTGTATAATATGGCCCTATTCACTCACTCATTGCACACAAACGATTTTGTAATCCAGGTTGGTTATATCGCCCTAAAGATCACGCGATATAGTTCTGAATCTCACAAATGATCTGCGGACAATTAACTCCTTGATGAAATCAACAAAGAGCTCTCGTCGACAGCATTCTGTAATTCTGTGCACGGCCGTTACTTATGACTGTCAGCCTGCTGATTTTGATTAGGGCAATTATAGTTCCATACGTCTTTACAGTATATACAAATATCTATTTTAAAAAAACACACTAAACATGGGTAGCTATATGAGTATAAACCTGGATAGTATATTGCCATAACCGGTTCCGCTCATTTAGAGCTTATCAAATGACACAATTTACATGGTGTCAAATACAATATATATAGCGCGGTAATTACAATTGTTGTTGCATGACTACAGGCAGTGGTCATCATAATAAAACAGTGTATTTATTACAGTGAATCGTTCGCGCATGTTGCTACTTGTATGTACGCTTCTGATTACATAAAGACATGCGCACTTGACACATTTCATGTTAGGGCGAATCGCACTTGTGCCTATTGCACTTGGCAGTACCTGTCAAATGAATTTTTCAAACGTATGCTTACATCGTCCGTATTAAATTTAGAGAATGGGAAATAGAACACTTAATCTCTAGGTGACTGACACAGCCTGCAATATGTTTAGTCACTTTGAGATGGCATAATCGTGGTGTTTCTATTTGCTGTCAGTGTACCCCAATTCGATTTCTAAGTCTATCACCCGTCTCCCCTATACATAGAGCACCACACCCATTACACGTGAAAACATACAAAAGATTTCTGGAATTACACTTCATGTCGTATTTAATTTCGAAGTGTTCGTTAGCTTTCCGAAAAACGTGTGAACTGCCGATAGTTAAACTTTTGCAACATTTGCATAATTATGAGATGTATACCTTGTATATTTTTACTGAACGTTCGGTTGTTCTATAAGTTAGTGTAGCCTGTTCAATACTGGAGGATTAGCTAGGCGTGTCCATATGAACAGATAATTCCACCCAAGGTATCAAGATGGACTGCTACAATAAAAATGTGCACGGCCGAAATACAGAACAGAAATTACTCGTCATTCTTGGGAATCCGATGTCATTTGGAAGAATGCACTCAGAATATTGGTCTGTAGAGTCATGTGACATCTTTTAATTCATATTCTTGTCTGTGGACATATACGATGATATTCTGCTGATGGTCCATGGCCCAGAGGTCCCCCTTCTGTAACAAGCCTCCCCACTCCCCTCTTAATTATTGTTCTTACCCCTTGAGCTAGGGGGGCTGAAATTTACCACACTATACCCTTGGGTCAAGCTCTACCAGAAAAATGTAAAAAATCCAAGATGGCCGCATCGATGACGTCATTTTCAAAAACGGCATTTTTTGGCTGATTTTTCGGTCAGATTTTCCGATTTTTTTATTTATGCAATTTCTCCGCAAAAACTGCATGATAAATTAGTAAATATTAATGTGATGTGAAATAAAATAGTTTGTGCCTAATTTTCTTTGCGAAAAAGCAGAAATTTTGAAGAAATACGACAAAAACATCACTTTTCTGGTACCCCACGTGGTCGCCAGCTTGAATTTGCCAATGATCCTCTGCTCGGGGGGTTATGCAAAATGACCCCAATATGATAAACTATAAAGTCACGGAGTTTCAGCTCTTTATTTTTTTGTCGTTCCGGAGATAGAGCAGAAAGTTTGGTAGCACCCCCCCCGCCCCCCCCTCCCCCAAAGGCCAGGTAGGGATATGACGTTTGGGAATAAGAGCTTGTCGAACATTGCATATAGGGTCTTGTGAATGAGAACGTCCACTCTATAATTATTTACTCCAATCTACCATGTGCTCTTGGCGGTACAATGAAAACTCTTGACCGCTTCTCTCTGTGTCGTGTTGTGGTAGATTGTCTCGCTGGTTCAAAATGGAACGCGGTATATTGAGAAGTGCTCTATCTGCCAATCTATACCTAATATTCATCGACGAGATGTTAAAGAAACAGGAGAATTCTGAAAATGGAACATTATTCATGGACATCAGAGCGAATGTTCTCACACAGGCTGGTGACATTTGCCTTCTCAGTATAAGGTTGAGCGGACTAAGAATCATTTGTTATTCACCTCGTACAATTATTCTCGGCTTTATTGGTAAAAATCTGGAAGTTGTAAATTTGATTTCATTACTGATCAATTTTTGCCTGTTCAGGGCTAGTCTTAGATGTGCATTACCAATGCTGGACTGTCTAAAAGCTGATTTGAAAAAGTGCTATTTGGCCGAACAGGTGAATGCTAAATTATTAAATAATGTTGATGAGTTCAATGAAAAGTGGAACAAGTGGCATATTCTGATATAATGTCTCTTTATTTATAAGTCACTTTAGTCAATACATGTATTCATCCAATTCAGCATAGCTGTAAATTGGTGCTGATAAGTACTATGGATGAGAGACCCTCGGGACATCAAGTCTGGAACTCTTCATTCTTACCTGACCATGCAGATTGTAATAAGATTGTAATACCATTATGCGAAATACTGTATGTATAATGGATACACTCATTTATTATTTTTTATTCCATCTAAAAATGTAAAATATAAAAATGTAAAATGCTATGTTATAACTGCAACTATGTTGACTGATGTGAATACTGATATATGGACTGAATAAAAAAAATAAAAAAAAATATTAAAAAATCATGCTGAGGATATGTGAAATATATAGTGTGAAATGGAAATTTCTTTTTAACCGACTGAAAAGCTGTGCTATGACTTTCCACATATCTAACAGAAACCTTACCACGACGATTGACGACTTAAAGATCTACGGAAACCCAATCCCGATCCTGTCTGAAACCACCCACGTGGGTGTTGTTCTGAAAGACAGTCTCTGCTTGTGCGATAGAACCAAAACTGTGTGCAATACATGTAGGTTGAAAGAAACCACGTTATCACTAAGAAAATTTGGCATCCATCCTAAGGCGTTGTACCCTTTAGTGAGTGCCCGAGTTATCAAACAGACTGTGTACCCCAAATCGCTATATGGATGTGAACTTTGGTATCCGAGTACTGTCGACATCTTAATGTTGGAAAGAGCTCAACGATGGATTGTAAAATCGATACAGGGGCTACCCAACTAACACGATCGGACAAGTGCGTTGGACTCCTCGGCAGGGGCTCCATAGAAGGTCATTTAGACTTGAGAAAACTGTTATTCTTAGGTTGACTATGCAGATTAAAGAACGAGATGCTATCAAACTTGATATTCAAAACATGGTTGTTCAGCTTCTGGCATAGCAAAAACGAACAGCCGAGAAAACTCGGTTTTATTCCGGATGTTGTGCGTATCATGAAAATGTATGATCTAACAGTATTTCTCTCTATGTGAACGACAATATATTCCCTCCAAAGCAAAATTGGAAAAAAAAACTAGTTAAAATAACTGTACATATTTAAGAACAGCGGGAATGGTTACGAAGGATGCGCGAACACTGTGACTTCGATAGGTTCGTTAGAGTTCACCACACGCTGTCACCATTTGGGCGGTGGAAAATAGCGAACAGGCATCCAGAGCATAGGGAAAGCATACAATTTATTGTGTCATTGTGCGGGGCAATAAAAAATATTGAAGGAAAAGAACTCTGTCATAAAAATGTGGGAAATGTGGGAAAATGTACAGAGATGTATTGGAACATATAGTGCTTCACTGTGATTCTTTGGAAGATCAGAGGGACGAACTCTGGTGTAGATTTATTAACCCTACCTGGCCGGAGGGGAGGAACAAAATGCCCCCCGCCCCCCCCCGCCTACCAAACTTTCTCCGCTTTCTCCGGAACGACCAAAAATAGAGAGCTGAAACTCCGTGACTTTATAGTTTATCATATTGGGGTCATTTTGAGCATATTTGCATAACCCCCCGAGCAGGGGATAATGGGCACATTCAAGATGGCGTCCACGTGGGGTACCAAAAAAGTGATGTTTTTGTCATATTTCTTAAAAATTTCTGCTTCTCCGCGATGAAAAGTGGGCAAACACTATTTTATTTCACATCACATTAAGTTTACGAATTTATCATGCAATTTTTGCGGAGAAATTGCATAAATAAAAAATTCGGAAAATCTGACCGAAAAATCTACCAAAAAAAATGCCGTTTTTTGAAAATGACGTCACTGTGACGTCTTCAAAGGACCATCTTTGATTTTCTTACATTTTCTGGTAGAGCTTGACCCGAGAGTATAGTGTGGTAAGCTTCAGCTCCCTAGCTCAAGGGGTAAGAAAACTAATTAGGGGGGAAGGGGGCGAAAGGCCGCCCTCCCCCACCCCCCCAGGCCACGGCAGATCCCAAAAAGCCCAGGCCAGATGGGGTCAACATTGACGATATCCGAATTCTGTGTGCTTCTCCATTGTCTTGCTGATTGGGACCTACTGCATATCATATCATGATTGGTATAATCTATTGCATGAAGATCTAGAGCTGTTTAGGATAGGGTGTCTGAAATTCGTACACAATGTCAGTAAATTGTACTTTCAGTAGTGACAGCCGCTCGGTCGTCTTGTGCAAAACATAAAAAAACTGAACCTCTGACAGTAATTAATCACACAAGAGCGATCTCATCCATTGTTTAATTATCCTTGTAAATAACCACGGAATCTGCCTGTAACCAACTGAAATTATCTCCCTATTTTCTACTGATTGCTACTGTAAATATGCCTGATATAAGCTCTCCACGAGGAGGAAATAAATGTAATAATTGTCGACCGCCCATCTTAGCCTGCTAAGGGCATTAGTAGTATACAAAGAGTCTTTCAAT
>JAVTVY010049475.1:0-24397 GCA_036873755.1 Hanleya hanleyi
ACACAAAAGACTAGTCTGTAAGGCCCGATGTCGACCCAGCATCAACTTCCCACAAATGCCAACATATATCAAAGACCAAAAGGTCTGTACAGGGGGCAGGCCTTGGGGACGAAACGTCCACTAGCAGAATCTCGCCATATACAGGTAAAAATTATAACACATATAAGGGAAGTGGAAAGAGGTGCCGACATACTGACTGCGTCACATGACTTCACAGAATAGTCTTCTGGTAAACCTATTCTAAAGCACATACCAAGAATCTAACGATTCGTGATATTTGTTGTATCTCAGGTACGCTTTTATTGTACCTGTTCATGTGGCTACTTGGATGATATGACCACACGGCCCCTAGCACCGGAATAAGCGGTATTAGATACAAATCTAGAGAGCTATGATGGAAATGCTCTGACAACTCGTATGCTGGTAATTGGTGAGCTGTTTCGCTATGACAACTCGTACATTGGAGATTGGTGTGCTGTATCGTCGTCAGATGCAAATGACGGCAATTAACACAAAAGACTAGTCTGTAAGGCCCGATGTCGACCCAGCATCAACTTCCCACAAATGCCAACATATATCAAAGACCAAAAGGTCTGTACAGGGGGCGGGCCTCGGGACGAAACGTCCACCAGCAGAATCTCGCCATATACAGGAAAAAATTACAACACATATAAGGGAAGTGGGAAGAGGTGCCGACATACTGACTGCGTCATATGACTTCACAGAATAGTCTTCTGGTAAACCTATTCTAAAGCACATACCAAGAATCTAACAATTCGTGATATGTGTTGTATCTCAGGTACGCTTTTATTGTACTTGTTCATGTGGCAACTTGGATGATATGACCACACGGCCCCTAGCACCGGCATAAGCGGTATTAGATACAAATCTAGAGAGCTATGATGGAAATGCTCTGACAACTCGTATACCGGTAATTGGTGAGCTGTTTCGCTGTGACAACTCGTACATTGGAGATTGGTGAGCTGTATCGTCGTCAGATGTAAATGACGGCAATTAACACAACAGACTAGTCTGTAAGGCCCGATGTCGACCCAGCATCAACTTCCCACAAATGCCAACATATATCAAAGACCAAAAGGTCTGTACAGGGGGCGGGCCTCGGGGACGAAACGTCCACCAGCAGAATCTCGCCATATACAGGAAAAAATTACAACACATATAAGGGAAGTGGGAAGAGGTGCCGACATACTGACTGCGTCACATGACTTCACAGAATAGTTCTCTGGTTAACCTATTCTAAAGCACATACCAAGAATCTAACGATTCGTGATATGTGTTGTATCTCAGGTACGCTTTTATTGTACCTGTTCATGTGGCAACTTGGATGATATGACAACACGGCCCCTAGCACCGGCATAAGCGGTATTAGATACAAATCTAGAGAGCTATGATGGAAATGCTCTGACAACTCGTATACTGGTAATTGGTGAGCTGTTTCGCTGTGACAACTCGTACATTGGAGAATGGTGAGCTGTATCGCCGTCAGATGTAAATGACGGCATTTAACACAAAAAGACTAGTCTGTAAGGCCCGATGTCGACCCAGCATCAACTTCCCACAAATGCCAACATATATTAAAGACCAAAAGGTCTGTACAGGGGGCGGGCCTCGGGGACGAAACGTCCACCAGCAGAATCTCGCCATATACAGGTAAAAATTACAACACATATAAGGGAAGTGGGTGGAAAGAGGTGCCGACATACTGACTGCGTCACATGACTTCACAGAATAGTATTCTGGTAAACCTATTCTAAAGCACATACCAAGAATCTAACGATTCGTCATATGTGTTGTATCTCAGGTACGCTTTTATTGTACCTGTTCATGTGGCAACTTGGAAGATATGACCACACGGTCCCTAGCACCGGCATAAGCGGTATTAGATACAAATCTAGAGAGGTATGATGGAAATACTCTGACAACTCGTATACTGGTAATTGGTGAGCTGTTTCGCTATCACAACTCGTACATTGGAGACTGGTGAGCTGTATCGTCGTCAGATGCAAATGACGGCAATTAACACAAACGACTAGTCTGTAGGGCCCGATTTCGACCCACCATCAACTTCCCACAAATGCCAACATATATCAAAGACCAAAAGGTCTGTACAGGGGGCGGGCCTCGGGGACGAAACGTCCCCCAGCAGAATCTCGCCATATGCAGGGAGCGGGCCTCGGGGACGAAACGTCCACCAGCAGAATCTCGCCATATACAGGTAAAAATTACAAAACATATAAGGGAAGTGGAAAGAGGTGCCGACATACTGACTGCGTCACATGACTTCACAGAATAGTCTTCTGGTAAACCTATTCTAAAGCACATACCAAGAATCTAACGATTCGTGATATGTGTTGTATCTCAGGTACGCTTTTATTGTACCTGTTCATGTGGCAACCTGCATGATATGACCACACGGCCCCTAGCAACGGCATAAGCGGTATTAGATACAAATCTAGAGAGCTATGATGGAAATGCTCTGACAACTCGTATACTGGTAATTGGTGAGCTGTTTCGCTATGACAACTCGTACATTGGAGATTGGTGAGCTGTATCGTCGTTAGATGCACATGACGGCAATTAACACAAAAGACTAGTCTGTAAGGCCCGATGTCGACCCAGCCTCAACTTCCCACAAATGCCAACATATATCAAAGACCAAAAGGTCTGTACAGGGGGCGGGCCTCGGGGACGAAACGTACACCAGCAGAATCTCGCCATATACAGGTAAAAATTACAACACATATAAGGGAAGTGGGAAGAGGTGCCGACATACTGACTGCGTCACATGACTTCACAGAATAGTCTTCTGGTTAACCTATTCTAAAGCACATGCCAAGAATCTAACGATTCGTGATATGTGTTGTATCTCAGGTACGCTTTTATTGTACCTGTTCATGTAGCAACTTGGATGATATGACCACACGGCCCCTAGCACCGGCATAAGCGGTATTAGATACAAATCTAGAGAGCTATGATGGAAATGCTCTGAAAACTCGTATACTGGTAATTGGTGAGCTGTTTCGCTATGACAACTCGTACATTGGAGATTGGTGAGCTGTATCGTCGTCAGATGTAAATGACGGCAATTAACACAAAAGACTGGTCTGTAAGGCCCGATGTCGACCCAGCATCAACTTTCCACAAATACCAACATATATCAAAGACCAAAAGGTCTGTACAGGGGGCGGGCCTCGGGGACGAAACGTCCACCAGCAGAATCTCGCCATATACAGGTAAAAATTACAACACATATAAGGGAAGTGGGAAGAGGTGCCGACATACTGACTGCGTCATGACTTCACAGAATAGTCTTCTGGTTAACCTATTCTAAAGCACATACCAAGAATCTAACGATTCGTGATATGTGTTGTATCTCAGGTACGCTTTTATTGTACCTGTTCATGTGGCAACTTGGATGATATGACCACACGGCCGCTAGCACCGACATAAGCGGTATTAGATACAAATCTAGAGAGCTATGATGGAAATGCTCTGACAA
The DNA here is from genome assembly GCA_036873755.1 of Hanleya hanleyi. Taxonomy (NCBI): domain Eukaryota; kingdom Metazoa; phylum Mollusca; class Polyplacophora; order Lepidopleurida; family Hanleyidae; genus Hanleya; species Hanleya hanleyi. Next base: position 3,521 of record JAVTVY010049475.1, read on the forward strand.
CTCGTATACTGGTAATTGGTGAGCTGTTTCGCTATGACAACTCGTACTTTGGAGATTGGTGAGCTGTATCGTCGTCAGATGTAAATGACGGCATTTAACACAAAAGACTAGTCTGTAAGGCCCGATGTCGACCCAGCATCAACTTCCCACAAATGCCAACATATATCAAAGACCAAAAGGTCTGTACAGGGGGCGGGCGTCGGGGACGAAACGTCCACCAGCAGAATCTCGCCATATACAGGTAAAAATTACAACACATATAAGGGAAGTGGGAAGAGGTGCCGACATACTGACTGCGTCCCATGACTTCACAGAATAGTCTTCTGGTAAACCTATTCTAAAGCACATACCAAGAGCCTAACGATTCGTGATATGTGTTGTATCTCAGGTACGCTTTTATTGTACCTGTTCATGTGGCAACCTGGATGATATGACCACACGGCCCCTAGCACCGGCATAAGCGGTATTAGATACAAATCTAGAGAGCTATGATGGAAATGCTCTGACAACTCGTATACTGGTAATTGGTGAGCTGTTTCGCTATGACAACTCGTACATTGGAGATTGGTGAGCTGTATCGTCGTTAGATGCACATGACGGCAATTAACACAGAAGACTAGTCTGTAAGGCCCGATGTCGACCCAGCATCAACTTCCCACAAATGCCAACATATATCAAAGACCAAAAGGTCTGTACAGGGGGCGGGACTCGGGGACGAAACGTACACAGCAGAATCTCGCCATATACAGGTAAAAATTACAACACATATAAGGGAAGTGGGAAGAGGTGCCGACATACTGACTGCGTCACATGACTTCACAGAATAGTCTTCTGGTAAACCTATTCTAAAGCACATACCAAGAATCTAACGATTCGTGATATGTGTTGTATCTCAGGTACGCTTTTATTGTACCTGTTCATGTGGCAACTTGGATGATATGACCACACGGCCCCTAGCACCGGCATAAGCGGTATTAGATACAAATCTAGAGAGCTATGATGGAAATGCTCTGACAACTCGTATACTGGTAATTGGTGAGCTGTTTCGCTGTGACAACTCGTACATTGGAGATTGGTGAGCTGTATCGTCGTCAGATGTAAATGACGGCAATTAACACAAAAGACTAGTCTGTAAGGCCCGATGTCGACCCAGCATCAACTTCCCACAAATGCCAACATATATCAAAGACCAAAAGGTCTGTACAGGGGGCGGGCCTCGGGGACGAAACGTCCACCAGCAGAATCTCGCCATATACAGGTAAAAATTACAACACATATAAGGGAAGTGGGAAGAGGTGCCGACATACTGACTGCGTCACATGACTTCACAGAATAGTCTTCTGGTTAACCTATTCTAAAGCACATACCAAGAATCTAACGATTCGTGATATGTGTTGTATCTCAGGTACGCTTTTATTGTACCTGTTCATGTGGCAACTTGGATGATATGACCACACGGCCCCTAGCACCGGCATAAGCGGTATTAGATACAAATCTAGAGAGCTATGATGGAAATGCTCTGACAACTCGTATACTGGTAATTTGGTGAGCTGTTTCGCTATGACAACTCGTACATTGGAGATTGGTGAGCTGTATCGTCGTCAGATGCAAATGACGGCAATTAACACAAAAGACTAGTCTATAAGGCCCGATGTCGACCCAGCATCAACTTCCCACAAATGCCAACATATATCAAATACAAAAAGTCTGTACAGGGGGCGGGCGTCGGGGACGAAACGTCCACCAGCGGAATCTCGCCATATACAGGTAAAAATTACAACACATATAAGGGAAGTGGAAAGAGGTGCCGACATACTGACTGCGTCACATGACTTCACAGAATAGTCTTCTGGTAAACCTATTCTAAAGCACATACCAAGAATCTAACGATTCGTGATATGTGTTGTATCTCAGGTACGCTTTTATTGTACCTGTTCATGTGGCAACCTGGATGATATGACCACACGGCCCCTAGCAACGGCATAAGCGGTATTAGATACAAATCTAGAGAGTTATGATGGAAATGCTCTGACAACTCGTATACTGGTAATTGGTGAGCTGTTTCGCTATGACAACTCGTACATTGGAGATTGGTGAGCTGTATCGTCGTCAGATGCAAATGACGGCAATTAACACAAAAAACTAGTCTGTAAGGCCCGATGTCGACCCAGCATCAACTTCCCACAAATGCCAACATATATCAAAGACCAAAAGGTCTGTACAGGGGGCGGGCCTCGGGGACGAAACGTCCACCAGCAGAATCTCGCCATATACAGGTAAAAATTACAACACATATAAGGGAAGTGGGAAGAGGTGCCGACATACTGACTGCGTCACATGACTTCACAGAATAGTCTTCTGGTAAACCTATTCTAAAGCACATACCAAGAATCTAACGATTCGTGATATGTGTTGTATCTCAGGTACGCTTTTATTGTATCTGTTCACGTGGCAACTTGGATGATATGACCACACGGCCCCTAGCACCGGCATAAGCGGTATTAGATACAAATCTAGAGAGCTATGATGGAAATGCTCTGACAACTCGTATACTGGTAATTGGTGAGCTGTTTCGCTATGACAACTCGTACATTGGAGATTGGTGAGCTGTATCGTCGTCAGATGCAAATGACGGCAATTAACACAAAAGACTAGTCTGTAAGGCCCGATGTCGACCCAGCATCAACTTCCCACAAATGCCAACATATATCAAAGACCAAAAGGTCTGTACAGGGGGCGGGCCTCGGGGACGAAACGTCCACCAGCAGAATCTCGCCATATACAGGAAAAAATTACAACACATATAAGGGAAGTGGGAAGAGGTGCCGACATACTGACTGCGTCACATGACTTCACAGAATAGTCTTCTGGTAAACCTATTCTAAAGCACATACCAAGAATCTAACGATTCGTGATATGTGTTGTATCTCAGGTACGCTTTTATTGTACCTGTTTATGTGGCAACTTGGATGATATGACCACACGGTCCCTAGCACCGGAATAAGCGGTATTAGATACAAATCTAAAGAGCTATGATGGAAATGCTCTGACAACTCGTATACTGCTAATTGGTGAGCTGTTTCGCTATGACAACTCGTATATTGGATATTGGTGGGCTGTATCGTCGTCAGATACAAATGACGGCAATTAACAAAAAAGACCAGTCTGTAAGGCCCGATGTCGACCCAGCATCAACTTCCCACAAATGCCAACATATATCAAAGACCAAAAGGTCTGTACAGGGGGGAGGGGGGCCTCGGGGACGAAACGTCCACCAGCAGAATCTCGCCATATACAGGTAAAAATTACAACACATATAAGGGAAGTGGAAAGAGGTGCCGGCATACTGACTGCGTCACCTGACTTCACACAATAGTCTTCTGGTAAACCTATTCTAAAGTATATACCAAGAATCTAACGATTTGTGATATGTGTTTTATCTCAGGTACGCTTTTATTGTACCTGTTCATGTGGCAACTTGGATGATATGACCACACGGCCCCTAGCACCGGCATAAGCGGTATTAGATACAAAACTAGAGAGCTATGATGGAAATGCTCTGACAACTCGTATACTGGTAATTGGTGAGACTCAATTGAAAAATGGATCACCAGGAACCGATGGAGTTCGTATGTCACAAATCAAAACCGTTTCTCAACATATTGCTGTTCCATTATCTTTTATTATCAACTTATCTTTCCAGTCAGGTATAGTTCCTAATCCTCGGAAAATTGCCAAAGTGACCCCTGTTTTCACATCTGGCGACACTAATTATATTGCAAACTATAGGCCCATATCTGTTTTACCCTGTCTAAGTAAGATACTAGAGAAACTTGTCGCCACAAGGACAAGTTCGTTTCTGGAATAAAACAGCATAATTTGTCCCAGTCAGTACGGATTTCGTGCGAACCACTCAACCTCTCTAGCTGTACTGTCTCTATACGATCAGTTAATCAATGCAAAAGATTCAAAGAAATATAGTATTACCACATTTTTGGACTTACCCAAAGCTTTTGATACAGTCAACCACGAACTACTTTTGCACAGACTTCAATATTATGGTTTTAGGGGAAAGGTAAATGATTGGTTTCGTAGTCACTTAACTTCTCGATATCAATGTGTATCTCTTAAGAGCACACTATCTGAGCGTCATGTAATTTCCTGTGGTGTGCCTCAGGGCTCGATACTTGGTCCTCTTCTCTTTCTGATTTATATAAATGATATTTTCAAAGCTTCCACTGTTCTTAATATTATATTGTTTGCTGACGATACAAGCGCCACATACTCTATCACCGGTCCATCTATTCTAATCAAAACAATGTCTGATGAACTAACCAAGCTTCAAGATTGGTTCTCCTGTAATAAACTGTCATAGAATGTAATAAAAACGAAATACATGATTATCAAACCAACACGAAAATCAGCATCCAATCTTCCTAAACTTTCCGTCTCAGGCCAAGACATCGAACACGTAGACATTTACAAATGTCTAGGAATTTTCTTCAATGATAGACTGAATTGGAAAACGCATATAGATCAGCTATGTTCAAAACTGTCGAGAAATATTGGTGTAATCAATAACATAAAGCACTGCCTAACCAAGCAAACATTAATGACTAATTATTATTCCTTATTTTACTCCTATATTTCTTATTGTAATGTGTGTTGGGCCAATACTTACTCCTCCCATATTCAACCACTTGTCTTATTACAGAAGAGACTAATTCGAATCATCAACTTTAGCGACAAATACTCCCATACTGCACCTATATATTTGGTTTACCGATTACCTCACCTTAATATTTGTCCACAAATTTTTCCACCATAATATTTTTCTTCCTTTCGCGTATCATAATTACTTTACAAAACAATCCTCTGTACACAACTATCCAACCAGGCACTCACATTTCAATCTGTTCAGAACATCTTGCTCATCTCAACTCTCTTTCTATATTTTGAAATTGAAAGGCCCACGAATCTGGAACATTCTCCCAGCTAATTTAAAGTACATTACTTCAAAATCCCTATTTAAAAGGGAGCTAACGAAAAATATTATGAGCGCAACAGAGAGTGATCATCACACTTGGTAGCTCAATATCACTTTATTTGAAAGGTACACATTATTTATTATATCTGATTATTTAACGTATTGCTGACATGGATACTTATCATATCTCAGAGAAGCATGTAGACTTTTGATTGGCTGACAGATCTCATGTGTGATGCTGTATTGTCAACTTGCTGGTCGAATATATATCGTATAACCCCGTCGCCAAGGTCAACGAACAGTGTTCACTAGATTCCATCGTCTGCTAAACAAAATGGCTGAATCAGGCAAACGTTTCGCGTCTCACACGGACGATGAAGTTGTTGAAAAGCGGGCTAATATTATTCCCAGCAACACAAAAAAATCGAACAAAGCGTCCGCCAGAACTTTGAAGTATTACCTGAAAGAGAAGGGACAGAGTGAAGAATTCGAAGGATTCTCGGCCGAGAGGTTAGCAGAGGTACTCAGTCATTTTTATTTGGATGCCCGAAAACAAGACGGAGAATTGTACAAAACATCCACTCTCGAAAACTTTCGACATTCTCTGAATCGTTACCCGAAGGCCCCACCGTATTTGAAAAGTTTTGATTTGATTAGAAATTCGGAGTTTAATGAAGCCAACGAGTGCTTCAAATCCGCACTTGCAGAGTTGAAGGCATCTGGAAAAGGCGACACCGATCATTATGAGCCCATAAACGAGTCCGATCGTTGTAAACTCTACAAGTCCGTTCTCATGTCCCCAAAAACCCCAACTGGGCTTGCAAATAAAGTTCAGTTCGATGTACGTCTGTTCTTCTTTAGAAGGGGAGTGGAGAATATGGAAAAGATGACAAAAAACACATTCATCATCAAGCGGGACCGGAAACTGGGCAGAGGTATGTGAAAAAAAAGGAGGATGAACTCACAAAAAATCGCCGGGCCCAGCAAAAAGAGGGTGTTACCGGATTCATGCCTGAAGAAGAAGGTTCCCCGTTCTGTCCTGTTGCTTCATTCGAAAGTTATATCTCCAAACTCCATCCGAAATGTGATCGATTGTGGCAGTAACCGGTTGATAGTTTCCTCGACGACGATAAAGTTTGGTATTATAACAAAGCTATTGGGAAACACCGCTTGGCAGCCTTCATGACCAACCTGGGCACTCGTCTGAAACTTTCTGAACCATACACTAACCACAGTATACGAGCAAGCTGCATCACCATCCTTGGTAGAAACAACTATTCGGCACAGATCTGTCTCGTCGCTGTCGGTTTACCAGCGAGTAAGTGATGGCGAGAAACTGCAAATGGGCCACACGGTTGCGTCAGTAGCCTTTGCTGACACGATGGGTTCAACCCGAAAGACGAATACCGGTACGCATACACTTCCAGTAAATGTTCTTGTCAAACCCCATCCTGCAGAAACTGTGACATCATCTTCTCAGTACCCTGCACCCACGTCAAATGATGCCACGTCGGCCGTGTTACACACCCAGGATGTACGAGCAGAAGGCCATGCCGACGACTTTGATTTTGATCTTAATTAGCTGTTTTGTGAATTCGACAGCACCGCTGTCCCGCCCACATCGTGTGACATCCACAGCTATCCTGGTCGCCGCAATCCCTCAGCGCCAATGTTCAATAACTGCACAATAAATGCAATCAACATCATCGTGCGAAAATGAAGCAAATACCTATACTTCTGCCAAATTGTGCAGGACAGTTTGATTTTTCCGATTTTTCTCTCGAACTGTAAATTTAAGTCAGTTCATGTTGGTCCTTCTCCTGTGTGATGTTATGGAAACATGAAACAAGTGACACTGTCGAGTGACACGGTGTTGAATTATAGACAGAATGGAAATGTAACAGTTCACACGTGTATTTGAAACTTACATATCCACGCAACATATGTGAATCCGGAACGGGTCTTTCGATGTATTTATTAACAAAAGGTATATAATCTAGATATTATACTCGTCGATGGCTATTAAATATTAAATATGAAATTGAGATTAAGCTTAATGTTCCAGTATTTTATACGTTTCTGATTTTCAGAATAGAACATAAGAGATGAAGCTGAATTTGAAGTTAGATTGTTCATTCTTTATCACCGAAGCCCACCGGTATTTCACACGGAAACCGGGTTCATTGTTCACAGATTACAGTATATGTTATCGTTATCTTTGCTCCTCCCTTAGTACGTTTTAAAGATGAGGATTGTAAAAATGATACATTTGTCTTTGTGTTCATTTTTTCCGGTGCATGCTGTGGATCGTTCTGAAACCAGTGCAAGTCCGATCGAAGTCCGTTCCATTATGTCGGCCTTGAAGTCCAAAGTGATTCTTAATGCTCTGAGATATGGCGAGAGAAACCAAATCTCATCCCGTATTACCCCGGAAGGGCGACGTATAACTAATAATGTACTTATTATCTTCACAGGACAATTCATATTTAATGGTACAACTGCACAATGTCAGACTATTTCTATTCACCATCTGTTTATATATATAATTATACTCTCGCTGTTTAATGTTTTACAACATATATATTCTTAGGGATAAAACAACCCCGCAAGGGTTTTATTCCCGCCAATATACAGACAATATGGACGCATTCCACATTGATTTATATGCATATCTTCTCTGCATGGTGAATAAAATTTCAATTCAGTTCAATTCGATGTCACGATGCAAGACCCCAGTTTCTCTTGCATTTTACACTCACCCTCCTTCTTTTTCCTGGCTAAAAGCAGATATACACTATGGAGAAGATCACTAATTTGGATCTCGTCTACAGGTGCAATTATTGTGATTTGAGTTTGCCAGTGCCTTAGATCACAACGAAACTTAATCATCTAATGTTTGGAACTGACTACGACTTCCATGTATAACATGCAGATTTCATTGATCTAAACTTGGATTTTAGATGAAGTCAACTCATCCAGTCGGCATTTAAAATACGAAAACCTGTATACAAATTGCCTGTATAACTTGAGCAAGTACGTCGGCACCCTAAGTTGTAATCGAGAAAACCATGGATTGACAAGTACGGTACATTCAGAACTTGGAATTTAAGATGGAAGGCAATGCAATTTATACTTGAATATGTATGCTTTCACAATCCAAATTAAACATTTTAAAACGGTGAAAATTCAAGACCCAAAATTGTGCCAATATACTAGTATCGAGATTGGCACGAGGTACGGCAATTTTCGAATTTGCTTCTGCAAGATATGAAAAAACTGTACCCGTAAATGTAAATCACATGTAATTAAATTTTCATCCGACGACACCGAAATTGAGAGAACACATTCCGTTCTGCACAACATATAAAAAAAAATAATGAAAATTACCTGTGGATGCAGTTTTTTACATGCACGAAGAAATTACGAAATATAATATTTTCGCCAATACCGGCATATAGAAATATTGAGATTGGCAAGAAATACGGTACAGCATATCCTGAACCTGGTGTTGCAGGATATTAAACAATAATGTAAATTTATACATGTTTTAACAGGTAGAATTTGCGAGGACGCCCAAAATAAATATGCATTCATCAAAAAATGAAAATACATATACCCGTAAATTTAAACCTTCGATGTTACTATGGCGTACCACCCAAAGGATGTGATTGGAGCTAGGAACATATGAAAAATATGACCTATGGAAAAAAATAGATTTTGAAATGTATACTCCGAATAATTCCAAGCGAGCGAGTATCGTGATTTTCAGATAAGGCCGTGAATTGGTGTATACTTTCGTGCAATTCGATGACGTTGAACCGAACAGAAAACATATTAAGAGTGCAAAGTCATACCCATGCAGGATTAGTTTTATGCTTTGTCTCAATAGATTGATCAAGTTCCAAGAGATTGTTCAAGTATGTAGCTGGGGAAGGGGGAACTTTTGTTATGTTCGAATGTAAAATGAATATATTTACAAAGAGAAATAGACGTCTTCACCTAAAATCAGCGATTTTGCAGTAATACTTCACGGCCCTGTCCTTCGAGAACCGTGATACTTAATGTCTTGGAATTATTCTGTGTATAACAAAATGTGGATCTTTATGCCAGTCAAAATGTTTCTTTAATAGGCAATATTTTATTTTTGGGAAGGATTATTTTTGGCACCTCAAACTGGGGACGATTTCTGGCTCGAATGTACTGCGTCCTTTGCGTCAATATTTCGTACATACTGAAACATTGGCAAGGAATACAATTTGTAAAAAAAGAAAAGAAATAAAATACTATACCGGCCGGGTACATTCTGCATGATAATTTTTGAATCGCTTCTTTGTTCCTTTTGTAAGCACTGTAGTTTTGGTATATTCAGAATTTGCAATGATATAAAAAACAAAATCCAAATCTCAAAAGCAAAGCAACTTGTCAGCCTAGATGTTGTATTTTACATTATTGCGGTCGTACGACATAGATGCTCTCCACTTGAACATTTTGAGACACTTGGAGACGCTTAATTACTAAAGTGTTGAAACTTATTCGTAAAGTGTTGAAATAACCCTTTAAGTGTGTCCACAGGGACTGCTCTTTAAGTGTTGTCCCTGACGACACACTTAAAGTATGGCAAGCCAAAGTGTTTTTTATTCCGAATTATTTCCGATATCGGAAATTCTAATTTTCGATATCGCAAATAGAATTTCCGATATCGGGAATTAGAATTTCCCATATCGGAAATTCAGTGACAATTTCCGATATCGGAAATAGAATTTCCCATATCGGGAATTCAATTTCCGATATTGGAAATAGAATTTCCCATATCAGGAATTGTCACTGAATTTCCAATATCGAAAATGAAAGCTCTGGAAGCTTTACGAAAACTAGAATTGCAATTTCCGATATCGGAAATTCAGTGACAATTTCCGATATCGGTAACTGAATTTTCGATGTCGAAAATTCTAATTTCCGATATCGGGAATTGCAATTTCCGATATCGGAAATTGAATTTCCGATATTTGGTGTGTGTATCTCTGGACCATTTCACTTTGAATGGCCTACTGTAAATTAGACAGCCGTACGATGCTTCAGTATCTACGTCCTGTGGGGGGCCTAATCGTGTATTTGCGCCTAATCGTGTCAGCGCCAAATCGTGTAACAAAATTGCGCCTAATAACGTGTTGCGCCTAATCGTGTAGGAAATTTGCGGTTAATGGTGGAACTGCGCCAAATCGTTTTCGAAATTTGCGCTTAATTGTGGAGCTGCGCCTAATCGTGTACGGAATTTGCGCCTATTTGTGTAAATGCGCCTAATCGTGTAAGGAGGCTGCGTCTAATCATGTAACTGCTCTTAATCATTTGGACGATCTTGCGCGTAAATTTGCGTTGCGCCTAATCGTGTAGAAAAATTGCTCCTAATTGTGGAACTGCGCCTAATCGTGTATGAGATTTGCTCCTAATTGTGGAAATGCGCCTATTCGTGTGAGAAATATGCTCCTAATTGTGGAACTGCGCCTAATCGTGGAAATCATTTTGCGCCTGATTATGCGTTGCGCCTAATCGTGTAGAAAATTTTCGTCTAACTGTGGAAATGCGCCTAATTGTGTATAGAGGCTGCGCCTAAACGTGCACAACGTGAAGACATAAGTAGTATGTAAAGGACCGATAAAATCAACTTGACCTTTCGTCATTTTTGGGGAGGTCACGTGGAGATCACGTGATCAAGAGGTCAAGGTTACTATAGTTCCGGAACTTCCGGTCAAATGACCTTTGGGGCATGTATTCCTCCGCGGTGATGCGGTCTGGCGGTGATGCGGTCGCGGGGAAAAAGCATCGGCGGACAGAATGAGAGGGGAAATTCTCCGGCAATCTTCGCCAATCTTCGGGACATTTTGGGGGCGAGAGGAGCTCCTACTCAACCGATTGGGTCGAGTGAGGTGTCAAAGTGGTGCGCTCGTCCAGGGCGATCAAGTCATGGGTGCGTGCCTGCGAATTGAGGATTTGTGCCAAAAATATGAAAAGCGGAACACGGACTTTATCCCTAAAATAGGGAAAAACTCGTATCAACAAGGTCCAAAAGGGCTAATATCGATCTCCGGTTTATCGGGCCTGCCTATCAAATCATGAGTGGGTGTATGTACAAAGAGTAGCTGTCTCCGAAAATATAAAATGCGGAACACGGACTTTACCTCAACAATAGGAGAACGAGGAGATTGTTTGTGGATTTTAATGTGGGCTGTGGGGTCTTGTTTTCTTCGTCTCACCACGTAAAACACGATGGGAATGGTCCCGGAGCAAAGCGGTGAATTTTTTCGAAAAATCCCGGTACCGGGTAGGTCTGTATTTTGGCCCATACTTGCTCAGTGGATAGGTCTATACTAGAAAATTTACTCCTGGACATTGCGATATAGGTTGTGGGATCTTGTTTTTCACGTCTCACCACGTAGAATACGATGGGCGGGGTCCCGAAAATAAGCGGTGAATTTTTTCGAAAGGTTCACGGAGGTCTGGATAGGCCCATAGGCCTACTGGCTCAGTAGATAGGTCCATACTGGGCAATTCGCATATGTTCATTGCGATATGGGTTGTGGGATCTTGTTTTTCACGTCCCACCACGTAGAACACGATGGGAGGGGTCTCGAAAATGAGCGGTAAGTTCTTTTTGAAAAGTTCAGGTACCGGGTAGGTCTGTATATTGGCCCATACTAGCTCAGTGGATAGGTCCATACTGGGAAATTTACTCCTAGACATTGCGATATGGGTTGCGTGATCTTGTTTTTCCCGTCTCGTCAAGTATAACACGATGGGCGGGGTCCCGAAGCTAAGCGTTGAAATTTGTTTAAAAAAGTCACTGCGCGTTTGTGTAGTGGGTAAATAGTGCTGCACGGACGTTTTGGGGTCTAGGTGAACCCCTAATGGTCCGATGGTGTCGTATGAGGTCTTATTTTGAAGCCCTCGTTGAGGAGCAACCGCCTGGACTAATGTATCGTCCGTTTTCTTTATTCTGCGCATGCACAATCTGGTCTTAGTATAGAAAACAGACATTCTGGGGGTGCGTGGGGGTGTGTTTGGGGTAGAAATGGACCACTATTGGTCCAAATGAGTCGTGGGATGTGTCAAAGTGAAGCTTTTGTGAGGTGGAGTCAGAATGGCGTGCTTTTTATTGCAAGTCGCGTCAATCTGCGCATGCGCATTTGGGTGTAGTAAGTAAAGTGGTCATTTTGGGGGTACGCGGGGGTGTGTTTTGGGTAGAGAGGGACCATCCTTGGTCCGAATGTGTCGTGTTGGGTGTCATTTTGTAGCTCTCGGGGTGTAGACTCCGACTTCAGGCGTGTCCACGTCATCTGGGACATCATTGGTGACGTCATCAGTAGAAGTATTAGTGAAAGCGGGCATTTTGGGGTGTGTAGGAAAGCGTTCGGGGTAGAGATGGACAACCCTGGTCCGAATGCGTCGTGTGAGGCGTCACCTTGTATCAACGCCTGCCAACGTCGACCTTAACGCTTCAGCGCCCTGGTGAATTAGCCTTGAAGCTCTGATTTTCTAGATAGTCCATGAAATTGACACTAATTCATCGAAATGCGGTGACACCCCCTCAACGCCTGTCGTTACGCCTTAATCCTATCTGGTCTGGGCTTTTTGGGACCTGTCGTGGCCTGGGGTGGGGAACCGAAATGGACCTCAAATTTGTTTGTCTTATCCTTGAGCTAGGGAGCTAAAACTTACCACACTATACCCTTGAGTCAAACTCCAACAGAAAATGTAAACAAATCCAAGATGATCGCTTTGATGACGTTACAGTGACGTCATTTTCAAAAACGACATTTTTTGGTCGATTTTTTCGGTCAGATTTTCCGAATTTTTTATTTATGTAATTTCTCCGCAAAAACAGCTTGATAAATTAATAAATATTTTTGTGGTGTGAAATAAAATAGTTTTTGCCCACTTTTCAAGCCCAATTTTTCTGGGACCCCACATGGCCGCCATCTTGAATTTACCCATGCTACTTCCCTCGGGGGTCATGCAAATAGGCTCAAAATGACCCCAATATGATAAACGATAAAGTCACGAAGTTTCAGCTCTCTATTTCTTGTCGTTCCGGAGATAGCGCAGAAAGTTTGCCAGGGCGGAGATTCGACCCCCCCCCCCATATCCCAGGTAGGGTTAACGCCCATGATGTAGACCGGTGAGAGAACAACAACAACAACAACAAGGATGACAGGCCAATCATTTTATTATCACCTCCATTACATCAACCCCAAACTGGGTGAGCTGTGTTGGGTATGTTTACAATACAAGCAGCCTCTTGTCCAATCAGAGGTCGCCATTTGGCGCTGCATCTGTCATATTCGTTCATGCTCGTTAGATGAATTCTCGGTTGCTCTTGTCCAACTAGAAGTTCCCATTTTAGAAAGTTCCAACTTCGGCCATGTTCGCTGTGATCCGTTTGTTCTAATCGTCGTCGGGCAGGCCAGGATGCCGTTGTGGCAACATATTCTCAAATAGTTGTTTGCGCATTCTGAGTATCTATCAGTGCATGGGTGAATACATTCATCCGATGGGATGGTCGGTCACTTTGGTAACGAAAAACGTGACATTGGTCACCCTCTCTGCGACCCGTTGGGTGTTGGGGCTTTGTTGTTGGGCCCATTCCAACACAACCAATTGGTCCACTTGATCTCGCACGGGCTCTAGAGACGCCCTATCCGTGATGGTAAACGGTTGGTCAAATAGCCGGATGTTACTGATCGGGTATAAGTATCGGACTTGGTCTGTCTCATTATGCTGCAGCACATAACCAAACGCTAGATTCAACTTCAAGGCCGTAGTTTGATCGTTGAAGATGGCTTCCACGTATTTGAAGAGCCGACACAGGAACTCTAATCGGAAATTGTAGATGTCTAGTAGCAGGCGATGACGGTGGAAACATCGTCGGATCATGAACCAATGGTTCCTGTAGATGTCACTTAATGGATGGGCGTCCGGTAAGTGTTCACTGGTGGCATCCACGGGATCTTCCTGGAAATGCTCGAAGTCGTCAGTCGTCAGTCACCGGTGTCCGGCTTGATATCTAGGCCCGCTTCCACTATAGGCAAAAGCAAACTGGGCATGGGCTCGGTACTCGGCAAGTGTTGGGTGGGTGGTGTCTGCATGCGTTTCATCTCCCTGGGATCCTCTTCAGTGGGAGTGACCTTCCTGGGCTCCTCTTCAGTGGGAGTGACCTTCCTGGGCTCCTCTTCAGTGGGAGTGACCTTCCTGGGCTCCTCTTCAGTGGAAAGTGGTCGCCCATGCCGTGGTGATGGACAATGAATCAAACGCTGATGCCGTCTTAACTGATTGAGCCGTTTGAAGAGTTGACCACATTCATTACGTTGTTCCCTCGCGCCCTCGTAGAGTGAGCGTTCGTGGCGCCGTAAAGCATCTTCCCTATTAAATGATCGTGCCGTCGCAAATCTTCGGGGCCACTAAATGGCTTCAGGCAGGTCAAACAAGAGAACATTTCGGCTGCGTATCAGAAAATGCTGAACATTCCCACCTACCGCCTCTTTTATAAGCACGCAGCCCGCAAGAACTGCCCTACGTTGTTCTTACCAAAAATCAGCTCATCGCTGCCCTGTACACTCGGGTGCGCTCTTGTGACATGTCTAGCATTGCGTTATACAATATATTTCCTATATTATACAATATCTGCCCTGTATTATACCATATTTGCCGTCTATTATACAATAGCTCTCCTGTATTATACCATATCCTTGCTATATTATACAATATATGTCATGTATTATAGCATATCTGTCCAGTATTATACAATATCTGTCCTGTATTATTCAATATCTGTCCTGAACTATAGAATATTTGTCCTGTATTATACAAAATATGTCCTGTATTATACCATATCTGTGTTGTATTATAATATATCTGTGATATATTATACAATATCTGTCCTGGGGGCCGACCAGAAGATAGTCCTGTCTGCATTTGAACAGTACGTTATTGATTGGTCTAAGCGAGAAAAAGTTGAACCTACAGTACTCGCTGATTGGCTGGACCTCACCAAGAGCAAGGTCGTTGAAACAATCCGCCATATTGACAGAAGTACTCTTCCCCAAGCAAAACAAGTACTGAGAAACCTCAATTCGCAAGAAGTTCTAGCAAATCTCCAGAGTAAATTCGTCATAGTCCCAGCAGACAAAGCTCCGAATAATATAATATTCATACGTAAATATTACTATTACCAGGTGCTGGTTAAAGAATTGAGTGTAGACATATCTTCATCAAATACGTCTACTTACTCCCAAACTGCATTTACTCTGGAAGATTTATTTAACAATCACAAAAAAATTCTCAGGGAAAGAGGTATTTGTCTTTCAACCAATCATAACGACATACCAAAACTATACTGGACTCTCAAAATGCATAAATCACCATACAAAGCTAGATTCATAGCTGGTTCTAGAAGCTGCACCACCAAGCTTCTTTCAACGCTATTGACGAGGGCCCTTCAGGAGGTAAAAGCATTTTGGGAAAGGTATTGCGCCACTATTTCTAAGAACTCTGGCGTGGAATGTATGTGGATATTGAAAAACTCAAAACGTCTTACGGAAGAACTTGATGCTAAAGGTCACATACCGTACCGACATGTATCCACATGGGATTTCTCGACTCTCTATACTACAACCCCTCATCAGGACCTTATTGACCGTATAAGTTCATTAATAGTATCTGTGTTCAAGAATACTGATCGTAGATATATTAATCCTATCTGAGCTGGGGGGCCATTAATGGCTCCCCTACCAAACTTTCTGCGCAATTTCCGGAACAACAAAAAATGGAGAGCTGACACTCCGTGACTTTATAGTTTATCTTATTGGGGTCATTTTGAGCCTATTTGCATAACCCTCCGAGGAGAGGATCATGGGTAAATCCAAGATGGCGGCCACGTGGTGTCCCAGAAAAGTGATGTTTTTTGTCATATTTCTTCAAAATTTCTGCTTTTCCGCAATGAAAAGTGGGCAAAAACTATTTTATTTCACATTACAATAATATTTCCTAATTTATCATGCAGTTTTTGCGGAGAAATTGCAAAAATAAAAATTTCGGAAAATCTGATTGAAAAATCGACCAAAAAATGGCGTTTTTGAAAATGACGTCACTATCACGTCGTCAAAGCGGCCATCTTGAATTTTTTTTACATTTTCTGGTAGAGATTCACCCAAGGGTATAGTGTGATAAGTTTCAGCCCCCTAGCTCAAGGGGTAAGAAAAATAATTAGGGGGAGGCCATTTCGGCCCCCCCCAGGCCTGGACAGGTCCCAAAAAGCCCAGGCCATATAGAGTTAACGTCGGAAGCCATAAAGCATTCTTTAGCTCGACTACATACAAGAGATATCATTCATGGGATGTTTCTTTGTTTATAGAGTTGCTTGAATTTCTCATTAAAAATATCTATGTGAAATTTGGCAACACAATATATCAGCAGCATATAGGTATTCCAATGGGTACTAATTGTGCACCCCTGTTGGCTGACCTGTATCTGTTCTCTTATGAATATGACTATATGCAGGCGCTTTCAAAACCGATCCATTCAAAGCCCGTTCCTTCTCATTCACCAAACGCTATATAGACGATCTTCTCGCTGTGGATAATCGCTATATAAATGACGCAGTGAAGGATATATATCCACCTTCACTGGATTTGAAGGAAACTACAGATAGCCCTACAGGCACATCTTATTTAGATCTCTATCTCTATAAAAATGAAGCGGGCATTCTCTGTCGTCGACTTTATGACAAAAGAGATGATTACAATTTCGACATCGTAAACTATCCCTTTTTGGATAGTAATATTCCAGTGGGACCTGCATATGGCGTATACATATCTCGCTTAGTAGCATTTGCTAGATCCTGTGTTTAATGTGATGATTTTAATCAACGTCACAGCACATTGTTGCAGAAACTTATAAAACAGGGCTATTCCACCAAGCGCCTCCACTCAAAGTTTCTCAAATTTGGCGAACCATATCGCATGCTGATAGCAAAATACGAACGTAGCGTGCAAGATCTATGGTGCTACGTTTCGAAACTTGTGTCTAATTCCGTTTAACCCGGGGCTAGGGGCCGTATGAACCCATGTACTTCAAGATCCTCATGGTACTCATATGAACAGTCACAATCAAAGCGTGACTGAGATACATCTTTTTTTAGATGACGACTCTATAACGAATATTATGGATTAAGAATACTGATCAGCGATACGGATTTGATATTTTTGGAACATCATGATGTCTTGCCGGCATCATTGAAAACTGTTGACCGCTTCTCTGTTGCAGGAAACAAGCCTATGTTTATGTATACTATGATTGTCTTTTTGAATTTGGTGCTAATACTGTTATATGGAATATGAAATAGGTCTTTGGATTATGGACGCGGATATTCTCTAATGGACGACGGCTGGATTATGAATGACGGACTAGACGCTTGTAATACAATGTCTGTCCAGTATTATACCAAATCTGTGCTGTATTATACCTTATCTGTCCTGTATTATACCACATCTGTCCAGTATTATACAATCTCTGTCCTGTATTATACCATACCTGTGCTGTATTATACAATATTTGTCCTGTATTATAGAATATCTGTCCTGTATTATACCAAATATGTTCTGTGTTATACCTTATCAGTACTGTATTAAATAATATATGTTCTGTATTATACAATATTTGTCCTCTATTATACCATATCTCTCATGCATTATACCACATCTGTCCTGTATTGTACAATATTTGTCCTGTATTATACAATACCCATGTCCAGTTTGCTTGTGTCAACAGTCGAGGAGGGTCTAGATATCCAGCCGGACACTGGTGATACTGTTCCACATTTTCAGGAAGATCCAGTGGATGCCCCCAGTGATCTTTTACCGGACGCCCGTCCATTAAGTGACATTTACAGGGACCATTGGTTCATGATCTGTCGATGTTTCCACCGTCATCGCCCGCTACCAGACATCTACAATTTCCGGTTGGAGGAGCTGTCTCGGCTCTTCAAGTATGCGGAAGCCTACTTCAACGATCAAACGACGGCCTTTAAGTTGAATCTGGCGTTTGGTTATGTACTGCAGCATAATGAGATAGACCAAGTCCGATAATTTCACTCGAGCAGTAACATCCGGGTATTTGACCTACCGTCACGGATAGGGCATCGCTAGAGACCGTGCCACATCAAGTGGACCAAGTGGATGTGTCTGCATGGGCCCAACAACAACGCGCCAGCACCCAGTGGGTCGTAGAGAGGCTGATCGATGTCACCTGTTTCGCTACCAAGCTAACCGACCACCCCATCCGATGAATGTATTCACCCATGCACTGATAGATACTCAGAATGCGCAAACAACTATTTGAGGATATGTTGCCTCAACGGTATCCTGGCCTGCCCGACGACGATTAGAACAAACGGATCAGAGCGAACATGGCCGAAGATTGAACTTTCTGAAATGGCGACTTCTGATTGGACAAGAACAGCCGAGAATACATCTAACGAAAGAAAGAATATGACAGATGCAGCGCCAAATGGTGGCCTCTGATTACTTGAGGCTACTTGTATTATAAACATACCCAACGCAGTTCCCCCAGCTTGGGTATGATATACTGGAGGCGATAATAAAATGATTGATCTGTTATCATTGTTGTTGCTATTTTTCTCTCACCGGTCTACATCATGGGCGTTAAGGCGTAACGACATTTCGATGAATTATTGTCAATTTCATGGACTATCTTGAAAATCAGAGCTTCAGGGCTAATTCACCAGGGCGTTGAAGCGTTCAGCATGCGTTGATACTCCTCACATGACCCATTCGTACCACGTATGGTCCATCTCTACCCCAAACGCTTTCCTACACACCACAAAATGTCCACTTTCGCTAATTCGTCTACTGATGACGTCACCAATGACGTCACAGATCACGTGGACATGCCTCAAATGGTGGTCTACATACCAACAGCCACACAATGACACCCCACATCATGGACATCCTACTTTCTAAGTTGAATCATTATGGATTTCGTGGTATTTCAAACCAATGGTTTAGAAGTTACCTTTCCAACAGGCTGCAGATAGTACAAATTGAAAATACACTATCGCCACCGGAAAAATTCTTTGCCCTCTCCTCTCTCTGTTATATATTAACGACATCACGAATATAAACAAAATCTTGCAAATAATTCCCTTCGCAGATGACACAAGTGTTGTGTACTCTGATAAGAACATCTCTAATGTTTTCGATACTATGGGTAGGGGACTAGACGAGATTTATAATTGGCTGTCTTCTAATCGGTTGTCACTGAATATCAAGAAAACGAAGTATATGTTAATTAAACCCAACACGAAAATGCCTTCCGGAAATTTACCTTCACTGTTCATATCAGGCATCGAGATTGATATAGTTCAACAATTTAAATTTTTAGGTATCATATTCAACAGCACTTTAAATTGGACCGCTCATATTAATTATATCTGCAGCAAAGTGTCACGTAATATTGGCATTGTTAATCACATCAAGAATTCTATAAATAAAAAATCATTATACATTCTATACTACTCGCTTATCTTTCCATACTTGTCATATGGAATTACCTTGTGGGGTAACACTTATCCAACTCATTTGTACCCTCTATCTATCCTTCAGAAACGTGCCTTGCGTATTATAACTTTTTCAAAAAACGTGACCACACGGAGCCATTGTTTCGGAAATTAGAAATATTAACCCTTTCTCAGCTTAACCAGTACTGCCTCCTTCGACATGTCCATACGTTCATTCACCATTCATATCGGCTTCCATTTAACTTTCAAAACTATTTTACTAGACAAGCTGCTGTTCATCAGTATCAGGCAAGAGCACGAAATATTAATTTATGTCGACCCTTTCACTACTCCAATCTTTCCTATTATACTTACAAGACAGCGGGACCTCGAGAATGGAACAAAATACCCCCGCACCTAAAGACCATAAACTCATGCTCACTTTTTAAATCTAAGTTAAAACTATATCTACTTCATTTGTAAGTGGTTTCGCGCTCTTTCGCAAGTACAGCCTGGCCAGATTTAGATTTACCATGAGCAATAGAAATTAATACATGCCTGTTACTCTGGGATAGAACAAGTCCATTGGACTTTATTCCCACCTCGATCATGCTATTTAACAATCCATTCTTGCCTAAATTTTCCATTTATGTAAAATTGATATGTAATATTGTATTTCCATGGTGAATAAATCTAATCTAATCTAAAACATGACGCATTCGGACCAAGCATGGTCCCTCTCTACCCCAAACACAACCCTACGCACCCCCAAAATGACCACTTTACTTACTACATCCAACTGCGCATGTGCAGATTGACGCAATTTGCAATGAGAAAAACACGACATTCTGATTCTACCCTACAAAAGCTTTACTTTGACACCTCTCACGACTCATTTGGACCAATAGTGGTCCATCTCTACCTCAAACACACCACACGCACCCCCAGAATGTCTGCTTTCTATACTACTACGAGACTGCGCATGCGCAGAATAATGAAAACGGACGATAAATTAGTCCATTCGGATGCTCCTCCACGAGAGCTTGAAACTAAGACCTCATACGACACCATCGGACCACTAGGGGCTCACCTACACCCCAAACTCCCACCCAGCACTATTTGCCCACTACGCATGCGCGCAGTATCTTTTCCAAAAGATTTCACCGCTTAGCTTCGGGAGACCCATCGCCCATCGTGTTCTACGTGGTGAGACGTGAAAAACAAGGACCCACAACCTATATCGCAATGTCCAGGAGTATATTTCCCAGTATGGACTGAGTATCCACTGAACAAGTATGGGCCAATATACAGACCTACCCGGTGC
>JAVTVY010049476.1:0-23838 GCA_036873755.1 Hanleya hanleyi
GGACCAGGAGAATAATTATATTTTTAAGCCCAGAGAAGAGCAATTCACATTACTTTGAGAGAGAAAAAAAAACTGACAGAAAACAAATGGCTCAAATGAGACCAAAAAACCCCCCAGAATGGTGACAGAATGATAGGTCTTTTAAAGCTTCTACCACATATCCCCTACACAATTCTCATGAAAACATACAGAGGAGATGTGTAGGGAATGAATTGATATTTTTTTCCATGAAAAAGGCAATACATTTGGTTGAACATTTAACATTAACGTGCTTGATTATTCACATAATGTCTTCTTATCTTCATATTTAATTCAGAATTCTCCATTTACGGGGGATTTCATAATAGTTTACCATTTGTGGCTGATGTGATGTTTACAAACATGCCAAGGTGCTCTGGCAAGTGTGAAGTTTTGTTGTATCTGAAGTTGCAAACTTGGAAGTTAACTTCGACTGTCATGCTGATCTCTGATTGGGTGATGGGCTTTCGAACAGCCACTCAGCCATTGAGAATCACAGAAACATACCGAATGAAATAAACATACATTAGAAGTTGGCAACTTTGGATAAGAGGTGCGAAGTTACATGTGATGTTTGTTTTGATTCAATCTAGACATGTAATTTCTTGTCACTGAAAGATATCTTGGTCAACTACTATAAAATCCTCTAAGATTGTGACTGATTTGAAGAATGTGATCATGTGATTACCTGTTCCTTTCCTGCCTCCTCGGTGTGAGAAGCACTCCGCTACTCTCCCTAGCTGACCCTGCTCGGCACAGCCTAGATACAGGAAAACAGAAAGACATGTCAACACTAGTCAATATGATAAGCAGTGGTTGTACTGCTTTTCCTTCGTCTAAACTTGAATTTCGAAGATGTCATACAGAGCACTTCTGTTTTGGTCTCCGAAAAATGAACCGTGAAATATTTATGTAAATACTTGACCAAACTGCAGAAAAAGGAATTGAGTCAAGGCGTGTAGCTGTATAATTAGATAATTGACCATGTACAAAGCTTTATGAATGTATGTCATATTTGTTCCAGTTCAGCCCCACATCTCTTGATTATCAACCATAATGGAACCTTTCAGATCAATATACAGGCTACATGTATTTAGGTTTTGTGGAAGAACTAAAATGATTATTTTAGGGAAATTTCTTCTTTCTATATCACAATTTACTCTCCAAAGTATATTAGTAAAGTTGGTTAATGAAAGTAGGGATCAGGGAGAGAGGAGGGGTAAGAGGACTCTCTCTCACTAATCAACCTGTCTGTGAAATAGCAGACAGTGTTCTGTCCACTTTCAGTGTAAACAAATATGCTGTCAAATTATAACATGTTATGGTTGCATAAAACAAATGATCCGATAGGTCAATAAAAACAGGATGTTGCTTTGCTGATTGGCTCAAAATTACATTTACAGTTTCCATGAACAGGATTCATTCCCACGTGTAACTAGAATAGATAGATCTCTGGTGTTTGGCCAGGAAGAATGTACCTGTACTCCCCGAAACTTACCGCAACTGAAGATATGACCCTCCGTGGTCAGACACACCAAGTGGTCACACCCAGAAGCGATTTTAACCACAGTGTGATTAAGTGACAACTCTACCGGCTTCTTCTGATGCTCATCAACTGATGATAAGCCCATCTTACCATTGGCATCCTGTCAAATATACAAAGACCAATCAATTGAGAACTTCCTCCATGCCTGCAATTTTGTGTCTACGGGCGAAATCAATAAATCTTTGTTGGGGACGCTACCATGTCTACCTACCCACCCAGCAAGAACGTCTACTGACATTTTCAGAAAACGAATTCTGTTGGTAATTTTATAGAAAACTGGACCTTTTCTTTCTTCACAATTACTTGATCCTGAATATAAGAAATATTTCCCTAACAACCTTCCCAAGATTCAGTTCAAGGTGATGTTACCATGGATAATTCAAACAAAGTTGAATGACCCAATTCTTTTCTTGTGTCAGTGCATCTCTCAGAAACATATTTATCTCTGCTAGCAGTGATCATGACAAAGGACAATGAAGAAAAATTTATGAATTGACAAATCTTGGTCTGAATATGCACTGATAACTGCTATGGCCCCAATCGTGCAATATGGTGGTTTTAAATATCGTCATGATCTATATCCAATTATTCTTAGGTTAACTTTCTTGGTGAATGGGCATCAGTCACATTTAAGACTTGAACCTGTGCCCCCAGAGTATGGCACCAAATTGTCAGTAGTAAATGCAAGTGCTCTAAATGACTCGGCCACTCCAAGTTTCCCATCACCATGATCATCTGTCAGGTCTGTACACCAGAATCCTATCAAATTTGGCAATATTCTCATCTGTAATCAAGCTTGCAAGTGTGAACATAACTTGTCCCGAAAAAGTTCACTCTAAATACATGAGAGTTAAAGCTGAAATACACTTGTGGGCAGTTGTCCTTTTCTTATACTTTCTGCAGTATCGTAATATTATAAGCAATGAACATTGAAGAGAATTTTTTTTTGCAACATTAGGGAAATTCTTGGTCTGCATATTCATCAGTTTCAAGATCACATATATATTAGCATAGGTAGAGCTATGGAAACTACTACCAGGACTACCAGAAGTGACCTGAACTGTGAAAACCGGATCACTGAAGGGTGAAACAGGTACGTGTACGGTAGGATTAACTTCCAAACTAGTTACTCGAAAGTACTGCATTCAGACAGGGAAACCTAACATGCACTCCATGCAGTCAATGGTGGCTATTGTGTCTCCACTTTGTAATTCAGGTTCATTGTTGTGGACAGCAGAAGGATCACACCCGTAAATTATTATTTTCAATCGGTGTTCAATGATCTTTGACCAACATGACGAATTGACTGTTTTCGAAAACCTAAATTCACAATTTTGTTAAAGGTTCTACCAAAATGGTCTTCACACCCCATAAGCTAAATTGTTGTATGATGTTATATTTGAAATTTAACAATGGTTTACTGTTTTTGGGAATGGTCCAAGTTATAAAAAAAAAAACTTGAAACCCTCCAGAACCACAGCTGTATGGAAACGGCGAAGGCCATGACCTGCTCACATACATCACACTACGACGTCCGACTAGTCGATAATATACGATGTGATCATAATCAGACTCGGACGTCATGGATCCGGGGTTACAGCTTCAATATGTTTTTCACCACATCTATTTTATTGTGTGTAAAAAAAATTCAATTTCATGTCATTTTTGGCAGAAAAACTCAGTTTCTCTGTCATGTTCGCGGGGTATTTGGTATAACCTTCAAGGATTTCTAAGGTGGTTTATGAACATGTAAATCTATCTCACCCTGAATGTTCCCCAGCCATAAACCTTGCCATCGTCCGAGAGAGCGGCCGTGTGACTATCACCAGCAGACACCATCACCACCTTACAGCCCAGCTCCACTTTACCAGGTCTCGTCTCTGAGCCATCCTCCGACGTGTCCCGTCCCAATGCACCCTCATCATTGCAGCCAAATGTATATACCTGAATTGAGAAAATTAGCACAGCACTCACTAATCATGTTGCCATGGGAAGTAGTAATATCACGCAGGTTTTCAGCTACATGTAAAAGTTTGTACATGCTTCAATAAACGCCAGTGCATGTCGAATTGTAACCCTTTAAAACATGTTGTACTAACTAGAATTTGACCTTGATGAAACGGGTCAGGGTCAGCCAAATTTAATAGGCATCTAATTAATAACAGTTGCACGTGCACTGTTGTAAATTTGAAGAACCTAGCCAGGATCCCTTGAGATCAACAACTAGAATTTCACCTTGATCAAATTGGGAACGTTTCTAGCCAATCATCAGTTGCCTATAGTATGGATTAGAATAGCCTGTATGTAATCCTTCAATAGATATCATCAATACTCAGTTTTGACGTAGATAAAATAGGTCAAGGTCAGTCGTTCTCAGTAGGCTTCTGACCCACTGCCAGTTGCATAGGTTATATGAATTTAGAAAACCTGGCTGCTTACCTCCCCTTTCGCTGTCACACAGACAGTGTGCATGCCCCCAGCACAGACCTGTATCACATCATCAGGTATGTTGACTTTGGCGGGTCTCTTCCTGTCCAGTATATCTTCTCCTAGCCCCAGCTGACCGGTGTCTCCCTCACCTAGAGTCAGAACTTCCCCAGAGACGGACAGGTGTGAACGGTGGGAAACTAATGTGAAAACAAAAATATTAATGACAGGTCATGTTTGTGTAGTCAGAAATGTTAGTGACATGGAGATATTCTTACCCCAACATCAGTCGTTCATTTTTGATGAGTGTGATCACACCTAAACACACTTCTAAAATTGACCTGAGCGAGTGAAAACAGCACTCCTAGAAACAAATTCTCTATATACTAAATGCCCAGTAAGGAGTGTGATTTACACTCCTAGAATCATATTAGGCGAGTGATTTACAGCGCTCCTGCCATTTTCAAAAACATAAGACTGCAACATTATTCATATTCTAGAAGCATAAAGTTGGGCAACCCGATTAAACCAGATCTAAAAAATGCTCCCCTTCTTACATGTTGTAGACTTAAGATCTGGAGCCAAGGCCTGGGTTTCCATCTTCAAAAACCTACCTGACTTGATCTACCAGATACAGCACATGCATCTGGCCATCCCACTTTACAGCGAGGGAGTGAAAGGTTACGGTAT
Source organism: Hanleya hanleyi (assembly GCA_036873755.1). Lineage (NCBI taxonomy): Eukaryota > Metazoa > Mollusca > Polyplacophora > Lepidopleurida > Hanleyidae > Hanleya > Hanleya hanleyi. Next base: position 4,682 of record JAVTVY010049476.1, read on the forward strand.
ATGCAAAACTCATCTCATATCTTCTAACTTGTTTCATCAGATTAATATTCTATTCTCTAGAATAGCATGATGATATTTGATGGACATTAATAGATGTATCGATGGATTGGAGGAAACGTTTTTCTGTTGATAATATCTATAGGTCAACTGGTCTTCCTCTTGCACTCGTGGCCTAAGCTAGACTTTTTGACATTTGGTTCATCCCTAAATTGTGGAGAAGCTCCATGATTGGTCAGTACTGTACAGGTGTTAGATCTACATGAGCAACATGAGAAATAAGCGTTTTTTGTATATCTGGTTTTAATTAGAATGAAGCTAGGTAGGCTATCTATTTAGTGAGATGCAATGGAAGATAGATGTACTTTTATAGTTCAGCAATTCTACTGCAAATGTTGAGTGACAAGAGAACTAAATATATTTGTCAGCTTGACATTGGAGAAATAATAAACATTTAGCTTTGCACCACTGATATTAGTAAAAGTTATCCGTCATGTCTGGAATATAACTCTTACTTCTCTGTTTTTTCGCTGGCTGATCCTCTGTCGGCGGCTCTGCAACTGATCGTTTCTTCCCTCTAGCCATCTGAGAAAATAGGTGAAGATGGAATATTAAGCAAGTACAGAAATAAAACAAAGAGATGAACTAATTTACAATCATTATGGACTACATGTATTACCAATTTTTGCATGCACTGCTAGCATGGCTAGTTGAATACAACAAAATGTATCAAGACCGAAGTTGTGATTAGGCAATGTTCGGGTATAGCAATCCATCTAATAATTCAATCCCATCAATCAACTGCAATTTTGGGGACAAAATTCAGTCATATTAAATTTGACCACCCTCTACAATCATTGAAATAACAAAGAAATAATGCATTAATAGATTTATATGCATGATTTTGAACCATTTTGCTAACTTCCTGTCCTAATAAATTTGATCAGACTGATTGCCATATTGGTGATGTACATATTCAGATGGCACTTTTATACAGAATATGTAAACATTTTAACTGATCCATATGCCTAGCCCAGAACAAGATAAAATACATGGTTAACATGGGAAACTACACAAAATGACCTGCATTCACCTTGACAATTACATTCACCATGATGTACTAAACTTGGTAAATAATGATGCTGTACAAGGCAATGTTGGGAGAAAGTGTAATGACTCAACCCATAACAACTGATGCCTTTATATATGAAGGAAAATTTTATTCCACCCCAAGTGTTTTGATGAGGATTTCCTGTGGTTTCACACCCACCATGCTCACAGAGTTCTGCTTTGTTCTGACACTACTCAATCATTCTTGAGAAACTATGCAAAGCTGATGAGATTCTTTTTCATTATAACCAGTTATACCTGTACTAGTATATCAAAACACATGTATGTCTGAGACAGCTGCAGTGTTGAGTCTGTCTGATGCCCCATGGTGTTGATTTCCTGAGTGATACCCTACAGTGTCACAGCTGTTAAGACCCTCCTAATGACAGAATTGGAACTTAATAAATCAGATGTCATGCTGTGTCATGACTTTCAGGTTCAGCACCTAGTTTTAATGAATCTGAAATAAGTCTAAAGGAAGAACTGTATGCCTGAATGTGTAAATGTAATTCCAAGTGGTTGACACCTGTTGAAGGAACACTCGGTTTGGGACAAATTATGATGGACTGTGAAAAATATTTTAAACTTTATTCGGAAATGTACAAGATACAATTTCCCATTCACCTGTCAAATTTCTTAAAGAAAAACTTTTGCGGGAAGAGTCAAGCTTGCAGAATTGCAAAATGTAATCAATCGTCTTTCGAAATATAACTCAAGTGTCAGCGTCTTTTTTATAGAGAGGAATTTTGAATGTATTTCAGCATGTCAAGCTAGCGAAGATTTTGGTCAAAAGCTTATTGTAAGCATGAAACGAGAACTGGACGTCACGTCACCTAATCATTCGTGACATGAGAAGATCTGTTGGCTTGTGGGATAGCTTTTTTCAGTTTTAAAAATGGCAGGTGAGACAGGCAGAACTGATAGTTGAGTCGCCTCCGATACCCACCATTAGTGGCAAAAGTGATGGAAATTTTTACAATCTATCAGCAGCTATGCAGCTATGAGTGAAAAAAGTTGCGTTTAGAGCTTTTGTTGGCCTATTTTCAGAATCTGTCGAAAGTGTGTTTTGTTTCTTCTATTTAACATGTTAGGGAAAAGAACTGGGATATCCCAGTTTTCAAGCTGGCTTGTTTTGCTAATTCTTCTGTTCGTATAAAGACATACAACTGTGGTGAGTATGGCATCTATACTGCAAAAATAACACACGTAACTGCAATACCACAGAGCATAATTTCAGCGAGAAAAGTCAGCAAAATTATACAACCGCATTGGCAGTTCTGTGAAGTAATTTCCATCTTGTTTCTGTAGTTTAGATGCTGAAATGGGGGGGTGGTGAAAATAGACTCCACTTCTGGGTATTACATTCAATCTATTATTGTGGCCGCTACAAAAATTCCATCAGATAACACTCCAATGGAACCTTACTGCTCCCATGTTTGTGACTTCAAACAATGACCGCTAATTCATTTCATCTCAATATTCTTTCTCAGGTACGCAGCGAGGAATGAAACACTTGGACTATCCCGGCCATCTATACGGCACTGTTGGACTATCCCGGCCATCTATACGGCACTGAGGGGGACAACGTATGACTCCCGTGGATCACTCCTTCGGCATACAACAGGGTCAGCCTCCTCAATAACATCGGGCATGCCATGTTTGATAACTACCAGCTCCCCTTAGCTCATCCACATTATGGTTTTTTCTTAATTTTTTTATTATATTTTTTTTTTATCATAATAATGTTAATCATTCTTGTAATTCTTTGCTCTGTGTGGGCACTTGAAAGCAAATAAAGCCTGTATTCTGTATTCCACAGTGAACACCTCCTTACCCCCGTCGTGACATCCTCCTCAATCAAAGAAACAATATTTCCCCATGTCATTGTCTTCACCCTGTACCATTCCCAATGTTTATCGTCGCAATTTGCCCATGTTGTTGGAATAAATTTTCCTCTTGCTGTATGCAAATGAAAACTGTTCATAACTCATCCTTCTCCAATTTATTGAATCATGTCGGCCGTTCTGTATTATCACGTCTTTTATGTCCACTTTTCTCAGCTTTTGTGTTTCATGTCTGTAACAGAATACCTCGCCAACCAGCATTAACTTTCAACCAAAAAAAAAAGAAGAAAAAAAAGACATCCACTACATAGTAATATTGAAAAATAAACCTACTCCACGTACAGTTCATAAAAATGGCATATAATGCACAGAAGTCGAAACCTCACACCCCTACTGCTTGGAACAGTCCAACCCCAATGAAATCAACATCCACATTCGCCTGCATGATATGGTGAATATACATCATGAGTATCCATTTACACTTTTTTTTTTTTCCTATGTCATGCATATGCATTATACGCATGTGTGCAAACTGTTCACTATCCAATCGGAATTTCGGATGTAACTATTGTTTATATGGTTTTCTCCCCTTCCTGATTGCTGTCGGAAACCCTGTGGGAGGTTTAAATATATCTTCCAAACACATTCACTCATCACTTGCGAGCGTAGCTCAGTCGATATGGCGGCAGCCTATGGTCCAGAGTGTGCGGTCGGCGGGTTCGATCCTACCCTGAGCCAACATTAAAAGGTAATGTAATTGTACTGTATTTCCTTGTACTAACCCATGTGTAATTAAATAAATAAATGCCAAATAAATGGACATTGATCTACAGGGAAACGGAGTTGCGGCACATGATGAATGAGGAGGAAACAATGATACATAAGTCTACGGTAAGGCAGTTTTGCAAAATTTGCCTATATAACTTTTTATACCCCAAAATAAATCCTAGCCCCATTTATTACTCTGCCCCCCAAAAAATGTCGCCCTTTTTAGAATGTGTTTTCATCCACCAATGGGAATAGAGGAGATCCCGTGGTCGTGAGAATAAATTGGCATGAATGAAATGACGTCAGTGCAATACTACGCTTGGCGCCGATTCTTTACCACTACCCAATTAGGATATGTTTCAATAACCAAACTTGGATTATTATCCAAAGTGGGATATTATCCCAGCTACAGGCCTCAATTTAACCCTACCTGGCCTGGGGGGGGGGGCGGAAAGTGCCCCCCCCCTAGTGAACTTTTCTCTGCTGCTCGGAAACGACAAAACTGAGGAGGCCGAACATTGGTGACTTTTAAGCTTATCTTATTGGGGTCATTTTGAGCCTATTTTCATATACCCCCGTGCAGAGGATCATGGGCAAATTCAAAATGGCGGCCATGTGGTATCCGCGAAAGTCGTGTTTTTCGATCTTTTCGCTCCATTTCTTCACATTTCCCTTGCCTAAAAGGCCTTGAAAATATTTTATTTATGCAAAACTAATTATTCTATATTTTATTTGATTTTTTTCGAGAGAAAAATCGGGAAAATGAAAATTTTGAAAAATCGACACCAAGAAGGCCGAAAAATGGCTTCCGAGAAGATGACGTCACAGTGACGTCATCTTCTCGGAAGCCATTTTTCGGCCTTCTTTTACATTTCCAGGTAGAGCTTGAACCAAAGATACTGTGTGGTAAGTTTCAACGCTCTAGCCTTAGTGGTAGAGAAAATATATTGGGGGGGCACTTTCCGCCCCCCCCCCCCCCTCACAGGTTACCATGAATTCTACACTGGTAACCTGTGGGAACCTATTGCATAATTATTAACCTAATGTGGGATTGAGAAGTTGAATTTTTTTTTTGGTCGTAACAAATAAATAAAGGTACTCACGTAAACAGGGAAGCCAGGAGAGCATGATAACATTTACCATTCAAGTGTACAACAAGCCAAAAGATCACAACTAGTAAAAGAGGTTCCACATTCACAGAGCTTAAAACGTGAAATCGCCATCAAAAGTGTAAAGCAGAAGTTACGTGTTCAAAGAGAACTTCAAAGCAAGAGAAATAACTCTGATACCTGTTCAGGTGAGAACAAGTGGAGGGTCGGGTAGCTGACGTAAGAAAATTATATTCTGTGTGTTGACTCAGCGTACTGTGTAACACAGGCGAGTCCCACCCGTCGAGCGCCTCACTGTTTTCTTTCGTGGGAAAGTGGAAGAGCGGGTCTATAATATGTTTCAAGGATTACAGACGATTTACAGGGTTTTAGAAAGAAAGATTTGTACATTGTTCATCCTATTAATATCAGTCCTTATGATATTGCTTACTTCGGCGCGCTCGAAAGCCCTTTGACGAAAAATATGATTGCGTTTCCTTTGCGTTTCGGTTCAAGGCTAATGGTTCCAGATTTTTTAACTCGTGCCATTCATTTGTGTTGTTCGGGGACCTCGTGGATGACGTGTCTTCGGTCAAAACATGTAAAACAGGTTTTGTCAAAGGTCAAATCATTGGTCATCGGATCGCTGACGTAACATTTCCTGCTTGCAATTTATCAGGCTGCGCAACAATCGGCGCCCACTCCGCCCAGACACAGTCTTCACAAGCATGACAAGGCTACCTAATGTCATATTTGTAATGATCAATGAACGATCGGTAACATCGGTTTTAAGGATGTTTAATCCAGAACTAGACAAACGTGACTAGAACAATCAAAATGGCTGGGCTAACAGACAGCGAGCAATGTAGATGCGCGTACACGTGTTAGTCAATATAAAACCATAACTCAGTGATGATCCGGGTACGGATACGGATCATAACAATATCATTACATCTCCCTTTCTTTAAAAGATTACTGTTATCAATGTAATGGGAGACAATCCAAGTTAACATGTATCAATAATGAGATGCATTAAAATGTTCATCAACTGACTCAGTCTTTGTTGTCTTTCAGAATATCAACTGTTAATGTAACTTTCAAATAAACTTAATAAAAGTTCAATTCTGAAATGTCTTGAAAACCTATGTATCACTTAAATCATACTTAAACACAGTCCATATCCATCCTCTCTCTATCATATTAACATTACATAGTCTCAATTAATCTGGATGGACGTTTTGACTCTCTTCCTGATCGTCTGGAAGGACATTCATCTGGACTTCGAAGAGTCGTTGGTCTGGGACTTTCTACCGAAGGTTTGGTAGACATCCTTCTTGGATTGGCTGGTGGAATAGTTGGTAACTCGGTCACCTTACTGGAACTTTCCAAACCCGGCTGGTTGAACTGCTGTTGGTAGGGTAGCTGGTTATCAGCTAATTGATGACTCACATTTCGGTCGGTCTCGTTGACATACAGTAAGTCACGACGATTTCTTCGATAGACTGCTCCATGTATTGTTCGAACAAGGTAAGAACGTGGCGCGATTTGACTTATGACTGTCCCCTTTAGTGACCACGCCTTGTCCTTTCGGATTCGAACCGTCGCACCTGGACTCAAGGGTATTAGTGGACGACTACCTATGTCGTGATAATGTTTTTGTCTGTCTTTCTGCTCAAGCTTATAGTCCGTGAGCTACTAGAGCTCACCTTGCATCCCCCCCACTACAGACCGAAACTATGTTTTTTATGTGCTTTAGGACATGTCAAATAAGAAACAATTTGTTAACAGTCGATAAACTGGGACTCACTACCCTTTTAATCACTTTGAAATTACTCCTGTGTTAATAAGTACAATTTTTGTTACAATAGGGGGTAGGGTTACAAGAATAGTCTTATCTTCCATAATTATTATCCAATCTTTATAATGTTGGCCACATATTATTCAGCATTGATTGCTGCATCGAATATTTACAAGATAATATCACTATTTGTGGGGTATGACGTCACACAGGGACCATACATACAAAAGTAGGAGTAGTATCGAAAGCGGGCGTTTTGGGGTGCGTGAGGGTGTGCTTGAGCGATTGAGGGACCATTCTTGGTTCGATTGCGTCGTGTGAGGTGTCAAAGTGAAGCCCTCGGTATGTAGACCACGGCTTGAGGGATCTCCACATGATCTGTGACGCCATTGGTGACGTCATCAGTAGGAGTAGTAGACAAAGCACGCATTTTGAGGGTGTGAAGGAAGGTTATTGGGGTAGAGATGGACCATCTGATGCGACTTCCAACAAAAACCATACCATTCGTCATCTACATGCAGAGAGTTACAAGATGACACCCCACACGGTCCATTTAGACCACGGATGGTCCATCTCTGCCCCAAAAACCTTCCTTCAAACCCTCAAGATGCCTACTTTGGCTACAACTCCTACTGATGACGTCAGCAATGACGTCACAGATCATGTAGAGATCCCTCAAGTCGTGGTCTACATACCGAGGGCTTCACTTTGACACCTCACACGACGCATTCGAGCCAATAATGGTCCCTCATCGCTCAAGCACACCCTCACGCACCCCAAAACGCCCGCTTTCGCTACTACTGCTACTTTTGTATGTATGGTCCCTGTGTGACGTCATACCCAACAAATAGTGATATTATCTTGTAAATATTTGATGCCGCAATCAATGCTGAATAATATGTGGCCAACATTATACAGATTGGATAATAATTATGGAAGATAAGACTATTCTTGTAACCCTACCCCCTATTGTCACAAAAATTGTACTTATTAACACAGGAGTAATTTCAAAGTGATTAAAAGGGTAGTGAGTCCCAGTTTATCGACTGTTAACAAATTGTTTCTTATTTGACATGTCCTAAAGCACATAAAAAACATAGTTTCGGTCTGTAGTGGGGGGGATGCAAGGTGAGCCCTAGTAGCTCACGGACTATTATGGCGGACTACTTTCTGAGAGTTCTTCACTTTGAGCAGGTTTTCTCTGATAGGCAGGTTTGAGTGAATACGACGACCCATCAAGAGTTCTGCTGGAGAACTTCCGCATTCAAGAGGTGTACTGCGGTACACTAACAATCCGAGATAAGGGTCCTCGCCACTTTCACAGGCTTTTTTAAGGATCCTCTTTACCATCTGTCCGGTCTTCTCTGCTAGTCCGTTGGATTGCACATACAATGGACTCGACGTCGTATGAAGGAATCCCCAGTCCTTGGAGAATTGATCAAACTCGTCACTACTGTAACATGGACCATTGTCGCTTATGACTTCGTCTGGAACTCCATGTCTCGCGAACATGGATTTTAGAGCTTGGATCGTTGGTTTACTTCCGGATCCAGTTAACTGACATGCCTCAGGGTATGTTGAATATGAATCAACCAATATCAGGTAAGTCTTGTTGTCAGTGTAACATAGATCTGTGGCAACTTTCTGCCATGGTCTCGTTGCTACCGGATGTGGTATCAGAGGCTCGGTTTGTTGACCATCTCTGAATTTGATACACAGTTCACAGTGTTTCACCACATTGTCAATATCCTGGTTCATCCGCGGCCAAAATATCACTTCACGTGCTCGACGTTTGCACTTATCCTGGCCAAGGTGGCCTTTGTGAATTTTGATCAACATGTCGTCACGAAGTTTTCGCGGAATCACTATTCGGGAACCTTTGAGTACTAATCCACTGATGACGGATAGTTCATCCCTGTAATTCCAATACTCCACTATCTCGACTGGACAAGACCGTTTGTCATTTGGCCATCCATCGAGAATCACGTTGATGAGTGTACTCATAACTGGATCATTCGCAGTCGCGGACCTAATTTCATCCAACCATTCCTCAGACACTTGTAGGTTAGACATGATACCGTCGACGTAGACTTGCACATCTTTTTCCATACTATTCGTAACAATGGAATCTTTGTTGTACACTCTGGGCAACGTGTCGGCTGTAAACATACATTTGCCTGGTGTGTAGCACACAGACAAATCATATTTCTGCAAGCGAAGTCGAAATCGCTGTAGTCTGGGTGGACAATCATTTAGTCCTTTCGCAAATATAGCCTCCAATGGCTTATGATCTGTCTCTACTTCTATGGTCTGGCCATAGATGTATTGGTGGAAGCGCTCACAAGCTACTGTCATAGAAAGTATCTCTTTCTTGATCTGAGCATATCTGCACTCTGCTGCTGTCATAGCTCTGGATGCATATGCAACAGGAAGCCATACGTCGTCGTGTTTCTGAAGGAGGACTGCTCCTATGCCGCTTTGGCTGGCATCAGATGACACACGAATTGGCTTCGTCTGGTCGTAAAACTGTAACACTGGGTCTTGAGAAATGGCTGATTTCAGGTCATTTCATGACGTTTCCTGTTCGTCAGTCCATTCCCACTGAACAGTTTTGTCTAGCAGCTTCCGTAGTGGTGCGGACCTTGTTGACAAGTCCGGAATGTAGCGTCCAAGGTAATTTATCATGCCGATAAATCGCTGTACATCTTTTCTACATGCTAGTCGTTCCAAGTCGTTGATAGCTTCAACTTTTCGAGCATCTGGTTTCAGTCCTTCTGAAGAAACTGTTTCGCCAAGGAACGTTAACTCACCAACACCGAACTGACATTTGTCTGGCTGGAGTTTCAGGTGTTCGTCTCTGGCTATGGTCAACACCTGTCTCACTCGAGCGTCATGAATTGCCTTGTCAGCTGCCCATACAATAATGTCGTCCATTGACGTATCTACTCCGTCAAGACGCTCAAACATGGAATGTATCTTCCGATGATAAATTTCTGGAGCACTCGAGATTCCAAATGGTAACCTCAAATAGCGGTACCTTGAAAAAGGTGTATTAAATGTGCATAGGTGGGAGCTCTCGTCATCGAGAGGTAACTGCCAGAATCCACTCGATGCGTCCAGTTTTGTGAAGTATCGCGCACCAGCAAACTTCGACATTACTTCTTCCCTTGTCGGAAGTTTGTAATGTTCACGCAGAATAGCCTTGTTTACATTTCTTGGATCTAAACAAATCCTCAGTTTTCCATTAGGTTTGTGGACAACGACCATTGAACTCACTCATTCAGTTGGTTCATCTACATTTTGAATCACACCCATGGCTTCCATTCTGTCAAGCTCTTCTTTCACTTTTGTATGAAGTGCGAATGGAATTTTCCGACAGGCATCCACAACTGGAACTGAGTTTTCTTTCGGTTTTATTGACACTTTGCCTTGAAGACATCCAAGTCCCTGAAATACATCAGCATATTCCGTGAAAAAGTTATCAGTAGTTTTTTCAGTATTTGGATCCTTCCAGTCAGCCGTAGAATTCATTTTTACATTTGGATCCTTCTGGTTATCCGTAGAATTCATTTTGACGTTTTGACTCTTCTGGTCAGCCGTAGAATTCGCTTTGACGTTTTGACCCTTCTGGTCAGCCGTAAAAATCCATTCTCTGTCAACGACAAGCACACGTTTCACCAAGCCCATCAACTCGCACATTTTCCTACCCAATAATGGCTGTACTTGAGCTGGACTGATGATAAACAAGACATTGTTTGTCCGTTGTGTTCTACTGTTAGTACACACTGTCCCTTCACAGGAATATTGCCACCTGCATACGCGGTCAATTTCATTGAAGTGTATCTGATTTTACCTTTTCGGCGAAGCTTGTGGTAAGATGTTTACATCTGACCCCGTATCTAGTTTCAGAGGAATGACAGTTTTATTTACAAGCAATGGAACAATCCATGGTTCTTCGGTAGATGATTCGGACACAGTGTCAACGAAGAATTGCTGCGATTCTAATTCGTCAACATAACAGGCACCCTTCATATCATGGAACTGATTGACGGTGTGGACTCGGCTTGATTTACACACTTTTTTGACGTGATCTTTAGCTCCGCATCGATTGCATGTTTGTCCTTTTGCGGGACAGTTTCTGTGTTCGTCATGCTGGTATCCACACTTACTACATTGTGGACCTTTGTATCTGTTTTGTCCTGTATGTTTATATCCCCTGTTTTGTTGTGCACCATGTTGTTTACTTGTGTAGTTACCATGGTTACTGACACCTTTCTGTTTGTTATATTGCCACGGTTGTTTGTAACCGACACCCTTACTTTTATTATCTGCATGAGTTATTTTTGGCTGTTCATCATTTGGCATTGCTTTCAGTTGATTTGTAGCAGTTTCTGCTGCTCTACATATCGCAATGGCTCTGTTCAAGTCCATGTCTGTTTCACGTAACAGTCTAGCCCGTGTCTGTTCTGAGTTTATGCCTTCAACAATGCGATCTCTGAGAACGCTATCAGTTAGATCTCTAAAATCACAGTCTTGAATCAACAATCTAAGATCAGTCAGATAAGAATCAAAAGACTCACCCGGCTTTTGCACTCGCGTGTTTAGCTTGTACAGTTCGAAGGTCGGGTTTTTTCTGGGTGTACAATGTCCCTCAAATTTCTTGATCAGAGGTTCAATTTTGTCCTTCTCGCCCTCCGTAAACGTGAATGTATTGAAAATTTCAATAGCACTTGTTCCGGCCAGAGTCAAGAATGTTCCACATTGTAATGGTTCGCCTTTCTTATCTTTTTCCGTTGCTTTCATGAACAAGCGGAACTGTTGAATCCAGCGTCTCCAGTTTTCTGAAACATTACCGTCGAAACTCAACGATTTCGGAGCAGGAAGTCCGTCCTGATTCATCGTGCTGAATTTAACCACTTCTGACATCATGTAATGATCAATGAACGATCGGTAACATCGGTTTTAAGGATGTTTAATCCAGAACTAGACAAACGTGACTAGAACAATCAAAATGGCTGGGCTAACAGACCGCGAGCAATGTAGATTATGTGGGATTATCTTCGAACAGTTAGAATATAAGAAAAAGTTAAATACGACTTACATGTGTATGAATTTTTCATGAATATGCTCCAAACCAGGGCTATTCCCTATGTTTTCTGGGTTATCAAATGGAGCAAGGATTAGTCCGCTTAACATTGTCTAAAGCTAGAGCCTATACATTTTCTTTGTTTTTCCTCAATCATATCACACAATTATGAATGTAATAACACACATTATTCAAAAAGTTAATTACTCTGATTCACCGGACATCCCTATTATCACAGTACCTGCTGAAAGGTTCAAACGTGTTTTAACTCCTGGGTCAAATGGGATTGGGCGATTGTCTTCAGCATGTATACTGCTTGTGGTCACATATTAGAAGCTTATCCATACTATGACTTCGATGACCTTGAAAAATTGTCCAAGGTCATCCAGGACTGAACTTCATCTGGAGGTCCCCAAAGTGTTACAGAGTGTCAATAGTCACGATGTCAACATAACGTCGCACTTATACTTACGATGTTAAGGGTTATCATGTCGACCATTAACATCGCAAATTGCAAAGTGCCAAAATATCGACAAGGTCGACTCTCAACATCATAAGAAAAACATGTTAACGGCCGTAAAGCCGACCATTAAATGCGTACTTATTTTTGAGTGTGATTATAATGATCAGCATCCGTATTTTAAATGTTATTATAAAAGAAATTATGTTGAAAGAATGCGAAATAAAAGAAAAAAATGAACTTTTTGTTGCTCGCCACGGCGTGCACTGGGTGCCGCCATTGCACCACTGCATGATGCATTTAGATGAGCGGAAGTGAGTATATACTCATCTAAAAACGTCACAACGTCACTGTGATTTAAGGTTGATCATGCCGGTAATTCGCACGAGAAAGAACCCAGTCAATGCATTTACGGTTTAGTTGATTTACTAGTTCAAGTGTAATTCTGAATATGTTTACGAGCTCTGAAACATCGTCATTAAACTTGAATCCTGGACAAAAGCCTTTTTGTTTACTGCTCAGCTGCAAATGTTTTCCAACTTGAATTGGGCGAGTATCAGCTAAAACAATTAGGAAAGTAATTCTTTAGTTGGCTGAGATAACCTAAAATAATTCTCTTTCAGGAATTAGTCCCGTGCGCCTTTTTTTCCTTGAATTAAAACTCGGACCCAGAGTAGTTCAAATGTCCGTAGTTGGAACGTCCCTAGATCAAGAGTTAGCCGTGACGTTGTCCTGAATGCTGACGCCATCAGTCGCGGCTTTCCACAGGCAACATGCCGGCGTCCACGTCGAATTCAATGCGGAAACATGGCTTCACAAATTGTAATAAAAATAATAGCTCACCGACCTCAATGCCAGTAAAATAGTGGGTTACGTTTCTTTTAGAGTTCAACCTTTGTAATAGAAACCTATATAAAATACGGTGAGTACGTTGCGATGCCGTTGTGATGTTCATAGCTTCCACACTGCTGTCCATATCAGTAGTTTACCGTTATTTATGGCCGGAAGCACTCACTGTGTCATAGAATATTTCAGTCCCGGTGTGGAGGCTAAGAATGTCCGATGGCTACGAGTGCCCGGTCCCTATCTTCTAACCCAGCTAGGACATTCTTCTCTACATTGGGGGCAAATGTCCGTTCTTGGTTGCAATAGAAAAGGTTATGAAAAGGACTCTAATCACCAGGACATTCTTATCCATCACACCGGCACCGAGTAATATTAGAGACTTCCTGTAAACAATGGGATTGAGGTAATGTCGTCCGCTGGGAAGGGCGGAAACTCTCATACGCTGAATTACGTGGTCAAGTAAATACCTCTGTCGTTGTAGATGATGCAGACGGTAGCTGGTCATACTCGTAGCCATGCTGACAACTGGTTTCGTTGACGTTCTCAAACAATTCTTTGCATGTGGAGTAGAATCTGTGGTCGTAGCTGATATCTGAAGCAGGAAATACGTCATCGCCCGTTGCATTATGGATACGTCTGCATCGAAGTGGCGGCTGGAATCCTGGAAATTGAACAGCTTATTTTTGATTCGTATAGTTTAAAGAAAGTTTCATGGCGCTTAAGTATTGCGGGAGGTCGGGTATTATATATAGCCACTTCCCTACTCTGGACATTATAAGCATGTACTCCCATATGATTACTCCACAATGATTCAGAGGTACACAACGCTGTACCAAGATATTTTAAGTCCACAGAACCCCCTTGCATTTCACATAAGTATACCAAATCGATAGCCACCAAAATATTCAATTACTCTAACGCTATCAAGGAGTTTGACTGGAACTTATACACATCGGGAAGCAAAAGTAACTGTGAATCGTCAAACTTTATATATACACCATGCACACATATTGTGACTGGTAACCCTGATATAGTGAGTTCTAAGGACTTAAAATACTCCTAATGAAGGAACCTAAATATAGAGAGCCGAGAAGAACATATCTGAAGGCCGACCAGAAGATAGTCCTGACTGCACTAGACAAAACAGTACGTTATTGATTGGTCAAAGCGAGAAAAAGTTGAACCTACAGAACTCGCTGATTGGCTGGACCTCACAAAGAGCAAGGTCGTTGAAACATTGCGCCATATTGACAGCAGTACCCTTCCCCAAGCAAAACAAGTACTGAGAAACCTCAATTCGCAAGAATTTCCATCGAATCTCCAGAGTAAATTCGTCATAGTCCCAGCAGACAAAGCTCCAAATAATATAATATTCAAATGTAAATATTACTATTACCAGGTACTGGTAATGAGTATAAGCATACCGTCATCAAGTACGTTTATTTACTCCCAAACTGCATTTACTTATTTATTTATTTATCAATCACCAAACTTTTCTCAAGGAAAGAGGTATTTGTCATAAATAATCATACAAAGCTTGATTCATAGCTGGTTCTAGAAGCTGCACCACCAACCTTCTCTCAGTCCTTTTGACAAGGGACCGTCACAAGGTAAAAGCATTTAACAGATATATATATTTCTAAAAACAGGCGTTCAATGTATGTGGATATTGAAAAACTCGCAATGTCTTACGGCAGAACTTGATGCTAAAGGTCACAAACCGTCCAGACATGTATCCACATGAGATTTCTTGACTCCCTGTACTACACTCCCTCATCAGGACCTTATCGATCGTCTAAGTTCATTAACAGTATCTGTGTTCAAGAAAACTGATCGCTGACATATTAATGTCAGAAGCCATAAAGCATTTTTAGTTGAACTACTACATACATGAGATATCATTCATGGGATGTTTATTCTTTTATAGAGTGCTTGAAGTTCTCATAAATAATATCTATGTGGAGTTTAGCAGCACAATATATCAACAGCATATACGTATTCCAATGGGTTCTAATTGTGACCTACATCTGTTCTCTTATGAATATGACTATATGCAGGCGCTTTCAAAAACCGATCAATTCAAAGCCCGTTCCCTCTCATTCACCAAACGCTATATAGACGATTTGTCGCTGTGGATAATCGCTATATAAATGACGCAGCGAAGCATATAGCCACCTTCACTGGATTTGAAGGCAACTACAGATAGCCCAAACAGCACATCATATTTAGACCTATATCTCTATAAATATGAAGCGACCTTCTCTCTGGTCGACTTTACGACAAAACAGATGATTACAATTTCGACATCGTAAGCTAGCCCTTTCTGGATAGCAATATTTTATTGGGACCTGCGTATGACGTAAACATGTCTCGGTGCACAGCATTTGCTAGAGCCTCTGTTAAATATGACGATTTTAATCGACGACGCGAAACAATATTGTAGGAACTTATAAAACAGGGCTATACCACCAAGCACCTTCACTCAAATTTTCTCGAATTTGGTGATACATATCGCATGCTGATAGACAAAATATGACCGTAGCGTGCAAGATCTATGGCATTACATTTCGTAGCTTGTTTCTAATTCCAATTAACCCGGAGCCAGTGGTCGTACACCAATTTACTTGGAGATTCTCATGGTGTTCATATGAACAATCACAATCAAAGCAAAACTAAGCTAAATCATTCTATAGATAACGACTTTAGAAAAGAAAATCATATGGATTAAGATCAGCGATACAGACTTGATATTTCTCGCCGAAATCATTGAAAACTGTTGACCGCTTCTCTCTTGCAGGAAACTAGCCTATGTTTATGTATACTATGATTGCTGTTGTTGATATATATTGTGGGAAGATTCAGATCCATACCGCAAGGGGTACACCACTAAAAACCCATGCCTGGTAGGGTTATGTTTAACCGAAGATAGTTTTATCTCTGTGTGTATTCAATATAAAAATTACGACATAAATTGATGACACTTCTGTCCGGAATTTGGAAGATATCAAAGCTTATGTATATCGGCAAGTCAGATCAGTAATCTATAGAAATTCCTGGGTAGGTCAATGGGAATGAAAAGCATTTTTCCCTGGAGAAGGTGACGGTGGCAACTATTTCGAATCCAAAAACTGTTAGTGATCATCTTGTAGCGT
The DNA here is from genome assembly GCA_036873755.1 of Hanleya hanleyi. Lineage (NCBI taxonomy): Eukaryota > Metazoa > Mollusca > Polyplacophora > Lepidopleurida > Hanleyidae > Hanleya > Hanleya hanleyi. The sequence goes on from JAVTVY010049476.1 coordinate 20,831, forward strand.
TAAACCATATGGCATGCATGCCACAAAGACGTGTAAATAATACAAGAAGAAATATTCTCATTTTCTCAACACACATCTTCAATTGCTTTAGAAGAAGAGAGTGAACATCCCTTGACATATAGATACATGGTAAGCGGCTCCGCTATCTGATGTTGGGTGGTTTGATCATGGCACGAGGCTTGGGTGTGACTTTCTAACATAGTTTATCTGGCTGGCAACCTACAAACGCCACAGATACTGATAAAAAGAGGAAACAATTACAGGCGACATGTCATTGAATACAAGATAACTCAACATCGTCAGCGTTGAATTCTTGTGTCGGCCCCGTCAAGACATCATCTGGCAGAGGAACGCTGGTTTCATGGCGTTTTTGTGTTGTTGTTGTTTTTCTAGTTGTTGTTGTTATTGTTGGCAGATGTTTTGTCCAAATTCGGTATTAGGATTTGAGGTCAATGTATTGTGCGATGACGATGTAAAGTCAACAGTATACACAAAAGACAGTTGACAAAAGTTGGTTGATTCTTCTGTGTTAATGTGAATAGGACTTTGGATATTAATGTAATAATATGTTTCATCAAAATGCTACAAGCGCGAGTTTCAAAATACAATCAGGAGGAACACAATGTGCTGCATTCGAGCAGGATTTTGGGAGAAGTATGCAAGGTAGAAAATTAGAGCACCTGTGCATTTGATTCGCATGTTGCTTGATTTCCATCAAATCCGTTATCCGAAAAACATGCGTAACCCTTCATCCAAAGTCCTTAGATCTTATGTCGATTGGACACTAGTGAGAAGCGTTGGGTCGTGTATTTGGGTACAGGAATGTTTAGACCAAACACTTTAAGCAATCGGGATCTACTTTGCTGGAATAATGTGACAATAGTCTGATTTGTTGACAAGAAAAGATGGCGATAAGTTAACCATGGCGTTTTACGTCAATACGTAACAATTGACATGGAAACGCAGCATATCAAGGAACATCGAACAAAGTGTTGGCAAACAGTTTTTAAATTTGGAAGATTAATATAAACAGTTTCTGGGAAAGAAAATTCGCATTGACGTTCCCAGGACTTTGCAAAGATCAATGACAAAACAACTGCATTGGGTCACTGTTCGAATTCCAGTGCATTTAGATTGTCGACAAAGCTCAACAAAGCGTAAATTTCTGTGGAGATTCACGAACTGTCGAAATTAATCTCATTCGTCAGAACTTCATTGTTCAGTTAAAGTTCAATTTTGCTTACTGTGCATCAACCATTGTGGAAAAAACGGTACGTTGTCACACAGCGACCGAGGGCGATTCTTGGGCGAGTCGACAATGAACCGATGGATGTTTTAGCGCAAACGGAGAGAGCAGTACTGACTAAAACCAAACTCTTATGTTTATCAGTTTACAATTTGGAAATGAACGATTCGATAGCCGCACTTACCAAGAAACCATACTGAAAATAGCTGATTGGATGCCGGCCAAGATAATAATTTGACAATGGCGAACTGCAGGAGTTGATATTTGCCCCATACTCCCAAGGACAATAACAGATCATCGATACTTCTACTCTGAGAGGCCTTCACCATGTTGTAGCTGATTGTTGGAGTTAAATGTGGCTTCTGGCTTTAAGTCAATTCCGCCCCGAGTACGCTTAGGATTAGTTTATTTTCCAGCATGATCTATTAAGTAGCAGATTCTACAGGCATGGACAAGCATAACGATATATACATAGTTAATTCTAATTATTCCTTCAAATAGATCAGTCGTCACGAATACCGTTAGTCTGTATTACTATACTATGTACTATACATTTTACCCAGGTCCCCACTATGGTTGGCCGAAACAAAATATTTTCTTTTGCTTTGCCTAATTTTTAGTAACTCGGACCACGTGCTGATCAACCGATGAAATATAGTCATATAAAAATAACACGGATCCCGCGTTGATCAATCAATGAAATTTAGTCTCATAAATTTCAACCATTAAAGGTCTAAAGAGAGTGTTCTGTGCGACCATCGGGACACTTTGATAGAAGAGTACTTCTGCACCCCGTTGAAAACACGAATATAAAATCACGATACTTCTATCGTTACTGAAATAATAAAAGAATGTTTGGCAAGGTTTTTTTGGTCGAAGGAATAAATGTTTTTTAGCTGTTTATTTTTCACCGTGTCCCTTTTACGGCTCCATAACAATATATGATAATTCTCAAATATCATCGAGAAATGATGTGTTTTTGTAAATTTAGATTTACTATACACATTGCAAAAAAATGCATCCTGAGTGAACCGTTGATTTTTTACAAGAGCCAAAGTAGACGACTAATTCAAACGAACAGACAAGGATATATGTATATTAACAATATAATCTAACGGTGTTCGTCACGACTGAACGACTGGAAAGAATAATTTGAATTAAACTATGTATATATCGTTATGCTTGCCCATCCTTCACAATTTGTTATGCAACATATCGTGTTGGATAATAAAGCAATCATAAGCACCCTAGAGCCGTTTTAAAACCAATACTAACTCCAACACCCAGTATGACCCGGTGTGCAGGTTGAGAATGTCCTGTGGCTACGAGTGTCCGGGTCCTATATTTTAACCCATGCAGCTAGGAAAGGAGGTGTTCGCTTTAGATGGATATTTTTCCCTTCAGAGTCGCTCTCTGCTGCTCTATTGTCTCGCTCCGAGCTGGCCGGTAAATTGTGACGTAATGCTCAGGTATTCCCCAACTCTTTGTCAGACAGGCGAGGCCAGTCTAATGGGAAATTGTGGTTCATATTCTCCTACGGTTACCATTAGTATTTTCCTGAACGACCCAGATATTTACGAACAATAATCAGTTATATTAATATATAAGCCGACTCGAAAACTCAAAAATCGCTGCCAAAAGTCGAGCCAACAAATTAAGGATGTAACTAAAAAAAAAAACAAAAAAAAAACATATCGTCACATGCATAATCACTTGGGAAAGCAAGCGTCACTACTTGTTGAGAGTCATTTCCTTAATAAAG